>JAHAQQ010000073.1:0-148452 GCA_019190355.1 Penicillium palitans
CGGTATAGCGAGGCCGAGCCGATGCATATAAAGGCCCTAGCCCTACGGCAGCAGGTGCTCGGCGAGGAACATCCCGAAACGATCCAGAGTTTAGCGAGCCTCGCGGCTACCTACTCCGCACAGGGCCGGTATAGCGAGGCCGAGCCGATGGAGGTCAAGGCCCTAGCCCTACGGCAGCAGGTGCTCGGCGAGGAACATCCCGAGACAATCCATAGCTTAGCGGGCCTTGCGGCTACCTACCACGCACAGGGCCGGTATGAGGAGGCTGAGACGATTCAGGCCCAGGCCTCGGAGCTACAAGAGCAGGTGAAGGCCTCAGAGTTGCAGAACCAAGTTCTCCGCGGTGAAGATCCCGATGCAATTTAGAGTACATTTGCAACTTTCGGTACCAGACCGTGCGGGATGTACTGCTCGAATGCCCGGCGTTTGATAACTCAAGAGGGAGCTGGTCGACGAACTGGATGGATGCGGTGGGCCAACGGCCTCGTGGGACGATGAGATGCGTGTCGGGTTCCATGCCCAAAATGGGGTTTCTTGGCAGTTTCAGCCAGTGAACTCCATTGCCATGGGCATAGAGGGGAATACAAATGAGATTGTCAGCAAGGGCGTCACGCAACCAAAACGAATCACGAAACAGGGCAAGCACCGCACAGAAAATGATCACCGGTCTATCCCATCCTCCCATCCTCCTCAACGTCAGTATTAAGCAACCAATGGACAAGAACGGCAGTCGATATCAAAAGCGAAAAGGATGATGATGTGCCATGGTTGGTGCAAACCCCGGATGTGTTCAGTTCCCAGACTTGGAAGCAATGTTGGCGCAGGTGCGTGCAGAAGGCGATTCTGGTGGTGTGGGACTTCGGTGATGCGAGAAAGTCGGAGGGAATGGGCAGGGCTTTGAGGATGCGGAGTCGATGATGAGGGAGAGGGGACCATTGCATGAGGCGGTGATGTCAATACATATAAGCTGTGTCACTCATAGAAATGTATGCGAAATTACCGCATAGACATAACATGTACTTCCAGAAGCGATGACCCTCCGTGTCAACCAAGTTATGTTTCATCAAGGAAATCTCGGCAAACTTCTCAAAGCTAGTAGCCGACTCTGTAGCCAAGCACGGTACCGAGCACGTTGACAATCCTTAAAAGCACATGAGGAGTGTCATGACACGCACTATATATAACGGAGCCTAGACTATCTGAGCGTAATGCTCAGATATAGTGGTCTTTTTGGCCTATTGTGTAATTGGCCAGTCCAGGGGCGGTTGTAACAAGGAGGCTGGCAAAGTTTGGACGAGACAGAAAGCTTGAAGGCTGACCGAGAAATTGGACTTAAGTCCCTGCGTCGCTCACCATATGAAGAGGGGAATTCTCGAGGTTGTATACTCTCAGGCATACGGGTCGATCCAGCACTGGCCCAATTGATTCTTGTAGTATTGTCATGTCTTTTTTTTTCTATTCGATTATAACCAAGTCAGTCTCGGAGGACTGGTCTCGTCTGACAGTTACCAGATAGTTCTTTTTTCAATGGCGACTAACTGGCAGATAACTTCCTTCTACAGGGCCTTGGCCCAGGAATATCTCATCCATGTTTCCCACGTGGCTATAGAATATAAAAAGTATCTCTCCAACTAATATTCTCTACTCAAGGGTCTTGTTAAGAATGACCTGCACTTTGTGGAAATCAGGCCACTTCGATAGCTTTTCAATCCTCTTCCCATCCTCCGTCATGGTGAGCACGAAGACATAATCAGTGCCGTATGGACCAGTTTCCAATTCGCCCTTGCTACTACAAAGCATCGTCACCGTCCTTTTCTCTGCATCCGTGTACATTTCGTGGATGGTAATTTTGAATGATTTCAAAAGCTTAAAGAAAGCTGCCGCCCTTTCGTATGTTCGAAATCTGAAGCTGCATCAGCATAAGATCTCTTTTGGGGCGTTCGCAACTTACTGTTCCTTGGTCATTGGGAAGACCCCCTCCGTATCTGGGTGGAGGGTATAGTGGATGTCATCAGTCCACCGTGAAACAACATTGTCCAGCGAGCGACTTTCTAGATCTGAGATCCAGCCAGCGGCGGTTTCTTCGAGAGTTGCTTTGAGTGACATCGTTGAGAAGGAAGACAGCAGGTTGTGATGGAATAAGTTGACTGACAATTTCAAAGATCTATGCCCGCCTCACTCCTGCTTCTTATACTTCGCTTTTTGTAACTACACGTGCATACTTGCATCTTGGCACGGTGTGATATTTGACCGAGTCCAAGGTCCCCTAGCCAGGTAAGGGTCCATCCAAGACTATTGTTCGGTGCTAGACCTCAATATATTGCCGTAGAGGTGATATAGAAACATACGTCCTCTTGATTGGACTACTTCAATTTGTCACAAGTCTCCTGGAACCGCTTTTGGAAGTCTACCCGGCCCGGAATGCGGGATCTTTCACTCCCGAAGCTCCCCGGTCCGAGGCCCCGTATGCTTATGCTTGCCCCTTATCATCTGATTGTGGCAACCCTAAAACATCATGCAAATTTCGCTGAAATACCTAGGTAGGAATGATTGATTACCAAGCGTACTCTATATATGATGGCTGTGCTAAGATAGTGTGGCCCACTTCCATTATACATGCACACTGTTGAGTGAAAATCTTTAAGAGAGGCGAATCGAACAAGGGATTTTGTGGCCCGAAAGGCCACACCCGTTGCTTACAAGTATTACATCGTCTAAGCCACCACTGGTCTTACGTTTGTTGGATTAGTTTACCTACTCAACCCCGAGACAATGGGGCAAGGCTTGGAGAACAGAAGACTTGTTTCAGCAAGAGTTGTGCATTGAGAAACTTGTCAAGATGGCAAACCAATTGACTTCGATCGCAATGGGCACGTTCGAGCTGTGAGGATGGATCCCAGAGGGCTTTACACCTCTAGCTTGGTGTTACGCTTTTCCATTTGTATACGTCGCCCGAGGTGGAACACTGCTCACTAACCGTGCCCATGCCAATTAGCTAAAATGTCTCAGGATCTATATATCACAGATTTTGAGCCTAAGACACTCCAAGCTCCGCTTAATGTTAGCTCGGGTGAACTTTTATTGTCTGAAAGCACAGGCGAAGGTGAAATGAAGAATAACCCAGAAGAAGTGACTGAGCAGTAAAAGAAAAGTGCCTGTCATCTCTATATACCTCCAGGGCTCTTCATTCTCAAAGATCTGGTGTGCACTTTGACGTCACTGTTTCCCTTCGGGAAGGTTATGAGTCGCTCATTCTTATCTTCTGCTCTCCTTTTCAACTTCCCGGTTCCCTCCCTGTCCTTTTCCCATCTCCTTTTTTATCGATTCAACCGTGTTGGCCACAAGAAGGACCCTTGCATTCATGATCTTCCAAATAAAAAGAGGTCAAGACGGTGAGCTGTATCCCAATTACATTATGTATGTTCTTCACTAACCTGTCCCAGCTCACCACGCCCTCTAAAGACACACCAGTAACTTCGTCGAGCCTTTTGGAACTCGTCTATATCTTCGGTGGCGAGGCCCACTTTCCCTTACATTCCTCCTTTTACTGCCTTGTGAGTACATTCCACTCTAACAGATGATACAACTCGCGAGGCAACAAAGTCCACTCAGAATGCTATGGCATAGATGCGGCGATGTCGAGACCATGATATCAAAATATGGGGCTAATTGACGTTCTAGTGTGCTATTTTTCACCTGCTCGGCCACGATGGCCCACACTCGACTCGAGTGCTGGAAGCGCGAACCCGAAGTCTGATGACTCGCGGGAGCTCGTAAAGAGCTTGCAGCAAAGCATCATCGATGCTAGTTCCTGGGAATGCGGACAGGTATTTATTGAGCCAGTCCCGTGCGGTCGAGTGTAAGGGTTTAACGTATCGAATAGTATTTTCAAGAGTGAACCCGCCGCCCCAATTTAGGGAATCAACAGCTCCCACCCACTCCTCCCCCCTCGTCCCATGAGTCATCAACATCGCCATTCACGTGGGCAGTGGGATTTTTCGTGACTCTGGTTCGACCATTTATTGACCACTGCACGAAGAAATTTGTTAAATGGCTCAGGACAAAATAGGGTGCCCCAGCTTTTGTGAAAACCTTTAATAAAAAGGAAGAAGCGCCAGTGGAAATACTTCTCCAAGAAGTAAAGGGGGTTCTGGAAGAGCTTACCAGGTCCCTCAATAAACCGGCGCCCGGGATTGAAGAACAGTTGGCGCGCCTGGAAGCCAGACAAGCCGCCGCAGAGAACGTGGTTAAGGAGATGGGACCACTGGTGCAATTGCTTGCGAGGCTTGTTCTGGAAGAATAGAGTATATGTTATTTACATCCCCCGGCAATATCCTTTGAATTCGGTGAAGGGGGAGTGTACGGGCGACTAAGTATGCCATCGGAACTTAACTCACTCATTGGATACTGTAACTATCACCGCCCTTTTCACCGCTACCTCGAAGCCTGTATACTAATTCCAATTCCAATTCCAATTTCTATTTTATTTCTATACCTTTTTCCTGATTATCTTGCTGCTTTCTTATTACGGATGTTGGGCTAGGTTCCGGGGCGGTAGTATTTTTTTAAAAAATAAGAATAAACTATATAGGTGGTTTAATACTATAAGATTACTATAAGATTACTATAGAGTATATGGTTATAAAATCACTTTAATTATAGAGCATAAAAATCAATTCTATTATAAAGTATCAAAGGTTATACATAGAAAAGTCTTTTTTACTGCCTTCGTATATACCTAAAAAGACCACTAAAAAGATATCACAAGGCCGTATAAGCGGCCGAATATTCTTGTATACTTGTAAATTATCAATTAAATGGTAGGTAAGTTGACTCTATACCCTGCAAATGACGGTGGATGACTAGATATGGTTGTCTGTGATAAAAAGAGTATCATAGATTACCCAATTCAAGATGTTTCATCACAACAACCAAAGCATCGGGACTCTCGTACCATCCACATGACTTGGCAAAGCATCGCTCGTACTAAAGGCAGTTTGGAAACCATCTATTTTAATTTTGGGAACAACCCCTTGAATACGAGAACTTCGCTGTGGCTTCCAATTCTTTGGTCTCAGTATTTATGCTCTCATACATAAGCCAACTAATGATCGAAGAAAAGTGGATGCTCGTAGAATTGGGAAGACGTTTGCATTCAGACTATCCTGATAGCTAGGCTAAGAATGGGTCACCAAAGATGTCCAGGTGTAGTCATAAGCTAGGCCAGGCCGTCCTGGTAGGTGCCAGCTCTCGAAGAGACTCGTCGTACTCTGTGGTGAGTTCTCTCTTCGTGGCCATAATGACACAATGCTTTATTCTCCAGAGGTCGCTGGTCATTTCAAACTCTTGATGTAGGTGCTGTCCAGTCCTTCGCCGTGCTGGCTAACTAATTCCGTGAAAATGAGAATGGCTTTTGCAACATTTCTATCCTTATGGCCAGCTCGGTGATAGCTCGATGGGAGTTTCCTTTCTCTTGGCGTAATCATTGTGTTTCTTGGCCGTTTATCTGATCGCGAGTGTTCTCCAAAGTGGCTCGATAGCGCATATCGTTGTATCGTGGGGGAACTGACTCGATGTCTTTCGGCGGTTGGGCTCTCTCATCGGATGCCAGTTTTCCATCCCTCTTGCTCGTATCCTCAGTTCGGCTAGGGTGTGATGCGGCCGGGGGCTGGCCATTTCACGGGGCCCCGCAGCTCGTCCGACCTGGCGTTTGGATCTTCTAGCATCTGAGTCTGGCGCGGATCGTCGTCCATTAAGCAGGTGAGAATGGCATATTGGAACTTCAGCCGCATATCCTTATATTGTGGTCTGAAAATCCCCTCGTCTATGCCTCAGCATGCTGAGTGGACTCGGTTGCTCTCAAATTTAGATCTTTGTGATGATGTTGAAAAGTCAAAGGGGATGGAAGCAATCGAAAGGGCCAGGTCGAAGTGCGCGCGAGAGTTCAGATTGAAGAAAGACAGCGAAGCTGAAGAGAGGCAATCTTCGGATATTAGGCGAACAAACATATTGCAAGGCGTGGAACATCAAATTCATCCTTATCGGAGCGTTAACTCGACATCTCCGCTCCCTTCTGAGGCAAGGTCCAGACTTCAGTATAGTAACCGATTTCTTCCGTCATCAACTTTCTGTACCTTCTTTTGTGAAGGTAAGATAAATTGCGTGAACGCAGGGCTTCTATTTAATTATCACAAGAAGCAGTCTCAAACGAGACCCGGGGACTCAAGGTTATATCAATTGCCTGAAAATCGGGTTCCTTTAAAATTGACTTACGGGCACGATTCCCCCAATCTGCATCATTTGGTTCTGGGCCAGGGCCCAGGATGATCCATTTCGTAAGAATAAGGGCTATTTTATGACCGACCTCTTTTAGTTGAAGGTCAAAATCTGTGTTGCATTTGTCGCAGTTGCCCCTAGACGGGGGCATCGATTTCTTTGAAATGCATACTGAAAGCATTGACTTCACAATATCCAAAAACTCCCACTGAGATAAATGTTCGCAGATCCAAAAGAAATGTGGCGGCGATTGATGCAAGGGCGATTGTAAGTGTTTGGGCACGAACAGGTCCATCCTTCGGTTATCCACTATCAGAATGTCTTGGATTCGTAGGCAAAGACCCTTTTGCTCTAGGTGACTCCGTGCTTCGATCGAAAATAAAGTGATTGACTCGGGATGTTCTCTGACCTGGGTGTGGTATAGCGATTCGGTGCCAATGCCATACTGAGCGCCATAATAAAGCCATCTCATCACCAACCGAAGTTTATCGGAGTAGATCCTGCGCCTATCCCAAAGCAGGATATTATAGACCTGCGATATAATTCCATCCCTGTACCATTCATATTGATACACACATGGAAGGCGAGAAGGCCACTCCAACCAAGAAGTCTTCGCAAACCATTCTGGCCCGTCGAACTTATGAAGAATATTGCAAGGGTCACAAAGGAAATGGTTTGGCAGATCGTGTACAATTCGATCCAAGACTTCTAGCCTGGACCCCTGCCGGCGGAAAGAGTTTTCTTTTGCGACTGAGGGCACCGAAGAGTTGACGATTGCACATGGAGAGACAAGGGATATCTTCAAGTTCAAGCAGGTCCGATATTAATAGTATAAGTTCCACAGGAAGACCGTTCAAGGTGTGGGGTTTCGGAATCACGAACTGGGTGGTTGATTCCATTTCAATTGACTGGAGCTCTCGCATGGGTTCAAGGCTATTCATGGCCATTTTTTGATACGCTTGAACCCCTGGAATGTGTAAACCCTTGGTGTATGGTCAAGCAGAACGGGCCGTGGAATATCGTGGTCAGGTTACCAGCGAGCAACCTTCAATGTTGGATAATCCTCGCATGTTCCAGATAAAATACAACCTTGTAGGTGACTGAAATCGCAAACTCCAGGAAAATTTCTTGAGAACAGCAAATCGGAATGGGCGAAACAAGATAGTGTAGTGAAAGGCTCAGACTGACGTTAGAAGACGAGGACTCACGGTGAGATAAGTTAGAGATGAAAGATGTGTTGGAGATGCGTAGTTACAAAAAGAGACCATTCAATTAGAGATGATATAAACAACATACTACTACTTGTAATATAGTGCGTAGTTATATTTTATGCGCTAAATGCTCCAAACCCTTGAAAGTCAGTTCTTTTCCTCTTTGGGCCATGTGGAGACCTCGGGGAGATTCTTTGTTCGCACGTCACCTCTTGACTCTTAACTTCTTCTCAATCTCCGGGTCTTCAGTTCGCCTTATTTGAATTCAGCTATACTCTGTGTTTGTAGTTATAGCTACAAGCTTACAATTATGTTCAAGAAGAAGCCTACGGTAAATGATCTCTGCCCCGCACTACCCCTCCAAGCTTTGCTGGGTTTACAACACTCTCACTTCAAAGGACTCTATACTAATATAGAATAGATCAAAAACCTTTCTCCACTGCGATCTTCTGATCGTAGGAAGATTGCCGACCAAATTATCAAAGATTACCAGATCCCAGTCACCTCAAACCCCACCAAAGCAAACTCGTCCGAGCCCAGCACAGCATCTGCCCCCGCCTTAAGTCTCACATCGATCCGAAATGCCCTCCTGCCCGATAACACTCAGACTGCCCGTTTTACAACCACCGCTGGTCCAGACCTTCGTGAACTTCAAGGGATCGTATATGTTGGCACACATCCCGACGGCGATGAGCGGGTGCTATGGTTCAAGCTGGAACACGGCCCGGGGGCCGACAAACGACTATACCCCACTGTCTACACATTATGGCACAACCCGAGCTTAGTTCCATTACTCTATACTCCAGAGTTTGTGATGGGAAAGCTCCATAGTGGAGCTGACTTAATGACACCGGGCCTCGCAAATGAACCTCCATTCCCCGAAAGGGCGGTCAAGGGCGCCGTTGTCGCGGTCGCGAGTGTGGACAGACATACGGTGCCACTTTTTGTAGGCGTCTGTGAGATCGATGTTTCGGCATTGGGAGACGTGCAAGGCACAAAGGGCCATGCAGTCCGTGGATTGCATTGGGAGGGTGATGAACTTTGGGCATGGAGCTCTGCATCACTACCCGGTCGTCCGGCTCCGGAGTACTTGGAGGGCTGGGATGAGGATGAAACTGAAAGCGTTGAAGAACAAATGGGGGAGTTGAGAATCGAGGACGATGAGGTTACAGCCGCCTCGGGGGACATTGACGCACCAAGCAATGACCCAGCCGCGTCAGAAGAGCCAGTGACCGAGGAGGAGGCACCCACAACAGAGGGTGAGTTATCCATACCTCCCTTCTTTATCAGCCAGCAGTTGGATTTTGAAATGAAACCAACCAAGTACTGACAAATAATAGAAATTGACGAGGCGTTTGTTAATGCTTTTGTCTACGCTCTCTACAAGCTCAAGCAGGATAATCCATCAGCAACGGACCATGGCCTTCCATTGCCAATCACAGCTTCGGCATTGATCGCCAACTTCACCACTCCTTATCTTCCTGTGTACACCCCCCAACAGGCTCAGCATTACAACATCAAAAAGACCAGTTGGAAGAACGTCAAAAAGTTCATGAAACATCTGGACAAATCGAAACTTGTCAAAACCAAGGAACGTAACGGCCAAGAGACCGTCATTTTGGATGTCGACTTTGCGGACCATCGTGTCGAGCGATTTGTACCATACAGACTGCCTTCGCCGCGTGCCTTGGAGAACAGTAAAGCGGCTGCACCTGAAAGCAAGAAGTCGGCTGCGCCGGATGCCTCCGACCCTTCCGTGGGCCAGACGATTACTGTGCAAAGTCTATATAGGCCATCAGGAAAGCTGGTGCCAACCATTTTCCCTGCCCTCGCTGCCAGCGATACAAATAACTTCTACAAATACTCCGAAGTATCCAGTCACTTGGATCAATATCTTGAATCCCAAAATCCACCGATCATCTCAAAAGAAAACCGGCGCATCATAACCCTCAACCCATTCCTTGCGAACACCATCTTCAATTCATCATCAACCGAGGATAAAGGGACACTTGCACGCGGGAAGGTCACTCGCGATGGTCTCTTTAAACGGCTCATGGATGATAAAACACTGCTGTCGCCGTACCATGTGATTTTGAAGACCGGTCAAACTATTTCAGACGTCAAGCCAAAAGCGGGCACCGCACCGAAGGTCCATGTCACTCTCGAGAAGCGGACAGGTTCTAAGACCGTTACCAAAGTCATGACTCTGGAGGTCTTTGGCATTATTCCCAGTCTGTTGGCACAGGAGCTGCAGAAGAAGTGTGCCGGTAGCACTAGTGTCACACAGGCTACTGGTGCTCCAAAGGGGGTCATGGAAGTTTTGGTTCAAGGCGACCAGCGAAAGGCCATTGAGACGGCCCTTGTTCGCCGTGGACTCAAGCCACAAATGATCGAGGTTGTGGATAAGACCAAAAAGAAGAAATGATCGCCACGCAAAAGATCATTTGTTCCTATCACTGCTAGATAGAGAGCACATTTCCTGTACAAATGATAAATCAAGCATGCAGCATACTGCGATAAATGAAGAAAACTACTCATGATGAGATGGATTAGACTACCTTCCCAGATAACATACCCCAGCTCATCGCCGTGCCCAAAACCATCCAAATCGCAGAAACTCAGTTGTTTCCAGTCAACATTAAACTAACCGTCACTGTCGCTTCAATTCCTCGTCGTGGCTCTCCTCTGTTCCATTTGTCAATTTCGCTTCGCTCTCGCCGTCTTCCCTTCCATTACCATCACTACCGACCCCCCGTGTCTCTGTAATATTCATATCACTAGTATCAACAGCCTCCCAGATATCATCTTGAAACAAGTACTGCATCAAAGCTTCATCCGTGCGACGGGTCCCATCCGCCATGAGCGTATCGATTCTATGGACCAGATCATACGTAACGAAGATCGCTCCGCCTCTCGAGTCTACCGCGAGTGCTTCTAGTCTCTGGCGTTCCGTGTCTGTAAGATGACTCGCGTGGCCCGGGTTATCGGTGTAGATTTCTGTGTGCCGTGCAGTATCTTCGCGAGGTGTGTTATCTGGTCGATGCTGTGCGGACCCCCGTATGGTGATGATAGTAGGTTCAGTGCTTGGTCCTGGGGTGGATGTACTGCTGCCTTCGTCTCTGCTGGTATCCTCCGGGTTTGACATTGTAGATTTTTCTTGGTGTCGGTGGCTTTCTTGATGAGGGTATCAAGTGAATTGGAAATGGTGGGTTTCTTTTTTCCTAGTGCAGATGGAATTGATCGTATGGCAGGGGAAACCGAGATCGAAGAATGACCCGAGAGTTTGTACAGCGCATGATTTCGTTGCTTTCCACGTGCCCCCACGCTGCCTTGTACTCCAGGACTTTGTTGGTATAGAACATGTTTCATTTGCGGAGTGTGTGCTACCTGAGATTACTGTAGTCCAAGTGGATTGCCCGGTTATGATTCTCTGCCAGACTGGAAACCTTGGGATAAGGATATCTAACACTGGTGGAGATAGTATGAGGGCTCTTTGTTATCAACAAGATTCGTTTATTATACTGAAATTTACGATAGGCTACTAGGGATATCGAATTTGATGTTTGCAGTGTTTCGGGTATTTAATCCATGAGATATGTACATATTTCAATGTTCTTATAGTATCCTCTCTCTTTGGGATGGATGAAGACACATAGAAGGCCGTGAGAACAAAGATAAAAGCATTCCTCCCCTTACAATGGATAGAGACAAACTTGATGTTTCTCTATTTTGATATCTCTAACCGCTTTGAAGTGGTTTCCGAAATCTCTACAACCTTGAAGGGCACGCACAGCTACATATCCCCCGAGCTCCTATGGATGAAAGAAGATTTACCACAAGAGTCATCAGCAAAAACTAAACGGCACACTCATCCTCTATTATGAGCATTGATTCTCTTACAACGGTCTCACGCAACCCAAATTCGTAGCTTATCTATATCGAGGCTTTAGGGGCTGGGTAATATATGCGGTTTTATTTTCAGAGGTCTATTCGGTGTTAGTGGAGCCTTATATTACGCTTTCATCTACTCCGTACGAGATCATAAAATTGAGCAGTCCAAAGATTCCATTCGTCAAGGTAAAGTAGAGAAAAAGACCAAAGTAGGCCTATCGTCTCCTATATGCAAGAGCAAGGAGGAAAGAGAATATAAAGGAAATCCGTGACGCGGTGTTTTTACAATCAGTTCCAATCGAACAATCAACAAAAAGAGAGGATACCCGATCCAAGTTTCACAGACGTTCAGTAACAAGATTCACACCGAGAAGAGAGAAATAGATGTAATACATCCACAACTATAAGTCCACCATGTGGGGCGAACATTTCAGTGAGCCAGGGCACGGGCGTGCACTTTGCTGTCAGAGACAAGCCACTTCAGGGTGGAGCGGATAGCCTCGAGGAGCTTCTCGGCGCTCAGGGAGCTGAGGTAAGAGGAGTAGTCGCCGGAGCTGGCGCTGGCGCTGGAGCTAGCGGCAGCGGTGGGGGCAGCGGTAGCAGTGGCACTGGCACTGGAGCTAGACTCGGAATCGTCACCACCGGAGACGGGGGTGGTGCTCTGGGCAGACTGGCCGCTGGCGGTGGAAGTGATGGAGACGCTGTCGGCGGAGCTGGCGGTCTGTGTATCGGGCTCGTCAGTAACCTGAGGAGCAGAAGAAACAGTGGAAGTGGCAGTCTCAATGGAGGTGGCAGCCTCAGTGAAAGTGGCAGTCTCAGTGGCGGTGGAAGGAGCCTCGGTGGACTCGTAAGCAGACGTGGGAGCAGACGAGGGGGTGGGGGTACCGCTGGGGGTGAAGGTGCGGGTGCGGGTGAGGTGGCGCGAAGAGCTCTGGATAGGAGAGGCACTCACGGTTGAGGCAGCAGTAGGCGCGGCAGTGGTAGCAGGGGCAGTGGTGGCAGCAGCAGTAGTAGTGGCGGAGCCGGATGAAGAGCCGGAGGCGGCGCCAGTGTACAGAGCGGGACCGGGGATCTCGTAGGAGTCAAGCGCGGTGTAGATGCTGATCTTGATGCCGGGGTCGGTGGCCTTGTAGAGGGCTGTGCCGAGGACGCCCTCGGGGACGTCACTGCCGCCGCCGGTGACCTTCAGGTTGAGACACTGGGGGTAGTTCTGGGCACCGTTCTCCTCGCCGGCAGAGTGCAGGCCGATGATCTCGTGACGGAGAACGTAGTTGCCAGCGGCGATGGCGCTGGGGATGGTGACAGTAGCGCTGTTGTTGTTGGCAATGAGCTCGTCGGTTGCCCATGTGCCGGGGACGTTGCTGTCGTCGATCAGACCAGCCTCGGCGATCTTGAAGAACTTGAGGGTGGTCTTGTCGACCTTGGAGCAGTCGCCATTGCAGTTGGCCATGTAGGTGATGACCGGGCCGTGGTGGCTCTCGGGCCACTCGGTCCACTGCAGCTCGACCTCACCACCGGCCTTGACCTCGGCGGAGATCGCACCAGGGGTGGCCTCCTTGTGGCAAATAATGTCGGAGCTAGCGTAGCCGCTGCCGTCGATGAAGCCGAGGTCGGTGGCCTTCTCGGCCCATCCAATGTTGGCGGGCACCTCCTCCATGTAGTTGTAGGTGCTGACGAGGAAGCCGCCGTGGTAAGTACCATCAACAACAGCACCCGACACGTAACCGTGGCCAGCGACCATGGCGGCCGAGCTAAGCAGGAGACCAGTAATCTTTGAGATAGACATTTTGAAGAAGTTGGATAAAAACGCACAGCGTTTTATTTGGAAAAGATCGAAGTATCAAAGGTGATCGAGAAGAAAAGAATGTCAAGGGGACTTCAGTCAATGAAGTCAACCCAAAAAGAGAATGAATGGTACTAGACCTTGAAATGAATGGAATGCAAAGGATAGATGAGAAATACCAAGTGGCCCGGATGCCAGGGCCTTATATATGTACGTTCCTCGCTGGCATCATTCCCATTTCGACAAAAGCGGCAGCACTCCGTTGCCAAGAAATACGTATCACAGCGGAGGTCACCCAAGTTCGACGGAGGTTTCTAGCATAGGACAAGGATTCCACTCTGTGCGTGCAGCCATAGGTGGAGAATTGTGAGCGACCGAGACATCTGCATCTAGGAGGTGACAGATAGATGAAGGGTATGGTTTTCAAAGCGCCAGATGTTCCCAAGGCTGCGACTAGCGCACAACCGTAATTAACCTATGCTCCATCAGGATTAACAAGAGCGGAGGGAGTTTGACGGTGTCTCATATTTTCTAGTTAGGGCTGTCGATCGTGGGCGGTTGTCTGTGACAGTCCGAGTTTCAACCCCTTAAAGTGAGGACATCTCCGGCCCTTCCAACTTTTTAAGCAAGTTTTTGGTTCTGTTTCGGGGAAACCTCGTAAAATTCTGAAGCTTCAGGGAAACTTCGGAGAATGTGATATCCCACAATGCCTTCGGGCAAGTCGTCTAGTATCTACGGAGTACTATGTACTATGTTGTATGCTGAAATAGGTATGTTGAAAAATCATGTACATGGCCAACTTCAACAGCTTTCTTTTTTTAATCCAACCCGCTTTGAACGAGGTTCTAGGCTTCAAGTTAGCCATTGATTACCCCTTCGAACGCCAGGGGTCGTTACTCCATAACGCCTCTCTGCGCTTAGAGAAATTCTGAAACACTCCACCTGCATGTCGGTCTCCTGCATGATAGGGTCCAGCTATCCACGAAAATCTCCAACGGTCCGAGTTCAGCGCTTCTGTCAGATCTAAATTGCAATATAAATGCAAAGGCGCCAAAACTACAAGGACGTCGTGAAGTTGTTCAAATCACATGAAAATCACGTTATTCCAGGGTTGACGCTTCTCACCGGGACCATCCTTTTTCTCAATTACAACATAAATTGACTGGGACTTTTGACCAACCACATTGGCCTCAGCAAACATTTCTCCAATTTATTATTGAACCATGAGCCTGGTAATTAGCGGGAAGTTTCGATGCGAGTCTAGATCAACACTAGCCAGTTTCAGCTATGTGATTGCCCGCGAGGAACTAGATCCCCATATTTGCAGGCCCGTTCATTTCCAGAGCAGATATCTTTGGCTGATAAAATCCTGATAGACAGTCAATCAGTTCCACGGTGTATACTTGAAGAAGATAGACTATCCACTGTGCATGGAGGCTCTAGTTCGTGGCAAGCTCACCAACACTTTGAAGTGTTGGTGGGGTGCACTAGCCAATTGTAAATACCAGGTATCTTTTGTATGTCAACTACATACAAAAGGTACATGTGGGCAATTTACGCATTAACATCGATTTTTCTCAACTTTCAAACTAGCCCTAGAAGTAAAAGAAAACCGACATACAAAATTATAATTTACATATCTCTATTTCAATAGATCCAATGCTAGGATTATTTTAGATATATGGAGAAGTGTAAGAGTACCTTAAATAGCACCACATATGCATATATATATTTTTAAACCCTAAACCAGTCTCTCGCTTCCAGTAAGCTCGATATTTCTTACGAAGGTTGATAATAAATAATTGGAATTTCATTTGAACTATATATATCTTCCTATACTTCCCCTAACTAGTTTGAGGGTTAAGAAACTTGAGGTTATGTTGTTATGTTTATGTATCTTTTGTATGCAGTTGCTATACGAAAGATACCTATTTTATAATTTGCTAGTAGTGCCTCCCACCAATACAGGACTATATATATATACCATGTTGAGAGGTGTTCGCAGCACAGCATTGCTCAAAGTCTCTTGCTATGGCGAGTCCGACGATCACAACCTTCAGGTGCATCGTAGCGGCACCTGCATTGGTGTCTTGATACGATATCGCAGTAAGCAACACACCTACAACTGATAGCCAGGCCTGCACGCCATCAAGTAGTGTTACACCAACATAGCGAGAGTAGGACACATCCGATAAGCGGGCTGTCACAATCTCCTTTGCGAGGCATAATGACCCGAAGTGTCTGTATGCGTTTGGCACAGGCCTCCGTACGTTATCCTCTTATGCATGTATGGAGTGCGAAGTATTTTTTCGTCATTCCAAGTATTCGGCCTCGGGGGTTAGGCCGGAGGGTGCTCCCTAGTTACTATTTAGTACTATGTAGGAAGAATTGGGTGTCACAAAGCAATAGGAGGTTGGTCATACAAAGTCTTCCAAAGCTTCTAAGGACTACTCCGCAGAACAAAGCTCAAAACCGATACTCAGACCCTCTCCCGCTTGTCAGACGGGAGAAGTAGGATCAACAGCAAATCAAAGCGATGGAAGATATGGGGAGGGTGGGCGTATGCTGGATACTGTATTGGTCACCGCTTTGTGAGGCCTGAGGTGTCTATTTTGAACACAAATATCTCTACTCCCTAAGGGTTATGATTTGGAATATAAACATTTCTACGGAGTAAAAAGACATGTAATCATTTTCAAACCAAATCAAATCAAATTACTTGAATAAATTCAATATTCCAGTCATTCAACCCTATATAAATTCAAGTAAAGTCGTTGATTACGTTTGTTGAGGTTCTGCCGGCCTGGATCGGCACTCACAGTTTTCCCGCTCCCCTTTCCTCCAGGATAACCCGCAAGGCAGCGACTCCCAACACCTTCAAATCTCACCTTTCTCAGGGCCATGGTATCGGAGACTGGTCCTGGTTTAAACCGTGACAAGACTTGATTGTCATACTTCTGGATCCCTATCTCTGAGATTCTCTCTCGACACGCGACCGAATCGTCATATTCAATTGTTGTGAAGGTGGCTGTTGACGGTTGAGATCGACTGCGACTTACAAGAATCAGGAACGGGAAAAAAAAAGAACGAAGCATGGTATCAGCGCAGGCACCCTTTTCGCCCTCTTTTTCCGCCCTGGATCCTATCATCATGGACGACGACATGGACTTTTTGGACCCCACAAAACTCGAGATGTCAACTGAAAATGCTGGGGGAGACTTTGACGACCTATTCGCTCGAGCCACAACGTCCCGTCCGAATGGTGCCTCGGGGCCTTCGAAGCCATACCAAGACCAAAACCTCCTGAGGCAGCCGACTCTTACCGCGGACTCGCCAGCCGAATCGCCAGATGATTCGGGTCGCAGTTCTTCCTCCGAATCGCCACGGAACCACCTGCGACAAACATCGGTCGCTTCGACAAACTCCGCCGCGCATAGTGAGAATCCCTTAGCTTCTACTAGTTACCCGTCGGAGGACTGGATGCGCCCGGAATTATCGTCAGTTAAGGAGGAGTCGCCGTTCAATATTGATCCCTCGTTTCCTATGGATGGTGGGTTCTCTATGGATCCTGATCTGGAGGTCAGCAACAAGGCAATGGACGCAGCCTTTGATTTTGAAAGTGCAGCGAGTAGCCCTAGTCCGTTAAAGACGGACAATGGGTCACTCCCGAGACCCCCAAAGCGCTCGAAATCCCAACTCTGGAGTCCTTCGAGCAATCACGCTGGGTTGACGTCGATAGATGCTGTGCCTTCGGTGAGTCATTCGAACAGCTCCGTTGTTTTCCGCAAAACGCTAACAAATCATAGGTGCACGCCCCCGGGTCTCCGTTCTTCGCTTTTGGACTCAACGGCCAATCGCCATACTCAACCACAATGCCTCAAGATATGGACAGAGCGGCTCCACAATGGGGCGGCCAGTCTCCTTCGTCACTTCTAGAAGAAAGCTTCGGAGGCATCAACATGAATCGCCAGTCCCCTCTTCACGCCTCGCTATCACCCGCCATGAACTTCGGCTCACCCGCACCATACCAATTCCCTGTCAACTTCGCTTCCTCCCCAGCCCAACCTCAAGTGAATACGCACTCTCTACAACCTGTTCTCACAGTGCATCCAACTTCCCTTAAATCCCGCGTTGAGACTCAAATTCCGATCCGATTAACCCTCTCCCCGCTACCTACCGGCGTCAAGAAACTCCGTCTTCCCTCGCACACCATCTCGAAACTCAAATTTCTTGCTCCTCCTGCCACTGAACCTAGCAGCGATACCCTTCAATTGTATACAAGTCTGGTATGCACAAGTGCCATGCAAGACAGAGAAAAGATCAAGCGGGCATTTGCACGAACAAGGGGCGATCACTATCAAGCAACTTCGGATGACGAACGTCCATTAGACGGAGGCGATGTGAAAATCTGCAGCGGGTGTATACAACGAGAACGGAAACGCGCGTCACGGAAGAAGCAAAGGAAGCCCGAGGAGGATGAATTGTTTCAAAAGGATGAAGAGAAGCGTGTGATCGTCTTCAACACCAGCGAGATCAAGGAATGGACCGAACCAGCAAAGAACTCCAGCAGTGGCTACGGCGATAGATTATCAGTCCCACCAGGATCAATGCAAGTGGAGCTGCCGATGCGGATTGCATGCTATTGCCGACACCAAAATGAGAAGCTCGGGTTCCAGGTTATATTCACTGTGAAAGATCACTTGGACAACGTGGTCGCACAGACTATCACAAATTCGATCATGATAACGGACGACCACAAGACGCAGGCTCCATCAGCGCCTGCACCGACTGGCCCTTCGCCATCCCTCGCAGATGGGACACAAGTACCGGGAGTTGGAGTGTTTCCCTCCGGCCAAAACCCCGATAACGGGCAAAGTGCTCTCGGTGCACCTCAGTCGCCAACTGATCTGCAGGGTCTTCAACAAAGGTTCAATTCACAATATCAGCTTACGCCTAGTTCATTTGCAGCACCGGGCTCAACGAATGGAGCGCAGGTGCCTCAATCGTCCAGGAGCCTGTCTCGAGGAGCATCCCCATCGGATTTCCAAGGGCCACAAAGCAAACGACGCAAACACAGCAGCTCTGGAAGGCTTCCATCGGAACTGACGATGACACGACTCGAGACACCTCAGTCATCGGCAGCGGCCATGAACAATGCTGCACAACTTGCGGCTGCTCGTGGATTCGCTTCACCAAGTGAACGGCCATTCGTAAACCCGTCCGCCATGTCAGGTCAATATGGAAATGGTCCGCCCACTCCAAACCAGAACAATGATAACAACCCATTCTTCAACCCGACTCCCGCCCAGCGACAAAGTTTGGATAACCTGGCCGGGGGAGCAGTAGCATCGACGCCCAATTCCACTCACCCCAGTCGTCCGGGAACACCAGGTGGCTCGAATCGCAACGGCTTCCATGATTCAAATATTCCCATGGGACTTGGCGCGAATTCCTCAAGCCAGGTTTGGCCTCCCCTCAACAATACTCCCAATCGATTGCCGTCTGTGATTCACAAGTTGGTGCCTGCCGAGGGTTCCATCACAGGAGGTACTGAGGTTACGTTGTTGGGCAGCGGATTTTACCCCGGCATGGAGGTTGTTTTCGGCGATACCTTGGCTACTACAACCACCTTCTGGGGTGACAAGTGCCTCAACTGCTTGACCCCTCCCGCTCTTCAACCAGGATTGGTGTCTGTGGTATTCAAACACGAGCACCCGACATTTGGCCAAGTTCAGCAGTCTCAACCCCTTATGCCCAAACAGCAGCTGTTCTTCCGCTATGTGGATGATCGTGAGCTTCAGATGTATCGCTTGGCACTGAACATTCTTGGTCAGAAATTGGGCAGCCAAGCGGATGCGTTCCACACAGCTCAACAGATCATGGGAAGCGATCCAAACGCGTTCTTCAATATGCAGGCAGACATGCAAGGTAACTCCTCCGGGGGTCAGCAACGCCAAGTACCGGGTCTTGAAAACCAAGGCAAACTCGGCGATCTCGACTCCAAGATGCTGACCTACTTGGAATTCATCGACTTGGATAACAGTCCCCGGCCACCGCGGTATAACTCTCGCAACACGACCGGCCAGAGTCTTCTTCACTTTGCGGCATCCTTGGGACTGACGCGATTTGTTGCGGGTCTTTTGGCTCGAGGTGCAAACCCCGATGTGCAAGACAACACGGGCAATGCGCCAATGCATCTGGCCGCGCTCAATGGCCATGCTCATATTGTTCACCGCTTGCGTCTGACGGGCGCCAATCCCAACACTCGTAGTGTACGAGGTTTCACTGCTGCAGACCTAGCGACAACGCTTCCCGCGCACCAAGCTGCATTGCTTCCGTCTCGGCACTACCGGTCCCGCAGTGTTGGGTCCCTCACATCGCGCCGCCGGCAAAGCAGCTCAGCCTCGCTCAGCTCGATGTGGGAAGTGTCTTCCGCCTCTGGATCTCTTGGTCATGCTGTTGATGACTCAGAGGATATGGATTCGGAGGAGGAAACCACCGACGATTCCGACTCGGAGCCTCTTCAATTCAGCTCTTCTCGTCGGTCTAGTATGCACCAAGATGTCAGTCCGCCAATTATGGACAACAGCGAACCAACCGGCGCACCTGGAGATGCTCAAGGCTTTGCCCCGCCAGCACCTCTTGTCGCGTGGCGTGACCACCTGGCTCTTCAAATCAATCAATTCCAGCAGAGTGTGGCTAATGCCTTCCCCAATCTCCCGGCTCTCCCTCCGATGCCTCCAATGCCCGCAATGCCCGCGATACCCGCGATGCCCGCTCTCCATGACTACCAAGGCCAAGGCATGATGCGCCGCATTACCAACCTCGTCCCTCACCGACCTGTTGCTCGAGATGGCTGGTGGGATTACCTAAAGGGCACCTCCGCGCCCAATCCAAACCAACCACCTTCATACGATGAGCTATTCCCACACCCCGACGCCACCGATGAGTCCGACATGAAGAAGTCCAGTCTGCTCCGTGCCGCAACAGAGGCAGCTATCGACCAACACTTTGAGGCCCAGAGCAGTGCTGCTGCGGCCGCCGCTTCAGCTTCGGCTTCGGCTTCAGCTTCGGCTTCCCTCGCTCAAGTCGAGAAGGACGATATTAAAGACATAACAATCGGGCGCAATGTCATCTCGCGTGAGCAACAAAAGCATCTCCGTGAGCAACAGGCTCGACGAATGAAAGGTCTAGGCAGCGACCGGAATCTCTACTTCATCTGGGTAAGTAAACAACCATGCCCACCGGCTTCTTTTCTTTTTCAGTCTAGTACACAGCTAACACCATTCCTACAGATTCCTCTTCTTATTCTCGTTATTTGCGCCTGGGGTCGAAACTACGCTCCCGGGATTTGGCAAGGCGTCACGGACAGCTTTGAATTTGTGAAAGCTCGCTATACACAGCCGGCTGTGGCACTGGGCATTTAGGGCATTTTCTTTTCTTTCTTTTTTTTTTTTTCTCTGGTCATATTTCTACGGTGTTCTTCCTGAGCGAGTGAAGCTTCCTATTATACGACGGATAACTGTCGAATTTCTGTCTTTTTTTCTTATTTTTGTGCATAATGACGCGGCATGACTATCTATGTAGAATCCGCATGATTGAGTCTTACTGTCCTTCCATGTAACTTTCTAACTTGAACTTTATGACGATTGTCTCTGAGCTGTTGCTGTTGCAGTTACATCGGGGATCGGTATGCCACTCAGGTATGCAGTGCTATACCTACATGCCTATGTGCATATGCATTGTGTTGCACATCTTCATGGTCCACATCCGAATAGAATTCTTGAAATATGTGCTTTCTTTATTTCGTTTTAGGCCCGGTGTAAATATACTATGCATGTAATGTACTAAACTACGACCAAGGACTTATGCCTCTTGCAAAACTCCTCGACAGCTTCAACAAACGCATCGAGAGCCGTGGTAGACATAGCGATATTCAAGGTGATTGTTCCTCGACTCTGCACCCAGAACCCTGCATTCACCATTTCCACCCAGAAAAGCTGCTTGAGATCCGTAGCCTCAACCGCAGCAACATCATCTCGACATGTGATCTGCTCCGCGCGAAGTCCTGTCTCAGTGACGTGAACGCACATAAGAGAACCGTGGCCAGTAACACAGAACTTGGATCCCGCAAAGACCTGTTGCAAGCGCTGACGCAAGTCATCGCCTTGGGCATTGAACGATTGAGCAACTTCAGCCGTATAAACTTCAGAGAGTCCCGCATACCCAGAGTGCAGCATCAAAGTGTTATTCTGGAATGTGCCAGAGTGTGCCAAAGCCCCAGGCGAGAGAGGGTTGAAAACATCTATGATATCTTGTCGGCCACCGAAAGCCCCGAACGGCAAGCCTCCACCTAGATACTTACCCAAAGTGATGAGATCCGGTTTGATTCCGAACAAGTCTTTCAATCCTCCCGGTGCCAACCGCGATGTCATCACCTCATCCAGAATCATCAACGCGCCCGCTTTCTCGCTCTCTTCGCGGATTGTTCGTAGGAACTCGGGCGATCCAGAAATGAACCCGCCAGACCCTTGGATCCCCTCCAGAATGACAGCGGCAATGTCATTGTTCTGGGAAAACGCTTCCTGAACGCCTTTGGAGTCGTTGTATTGCAGTAGTACCCAGTCCACCTGGTCAATGTTGTTTTCCGCAATGCTATCACCAAAGGATAGCACGCTACCATGATAGGCACCGCGGAAGACGATGACCTTACGACGGCCGGTGAATTTCCTGGCTGCAGCAAGACAGTGGATGTTTGCTTCTGTTCCGGAGTTTGTAAATCGGACCCGTTCGAGACTAAACCGCTCACACAGCAACGATGCATATCGCTGCTCGTAGACATTCGTCGCTCCCAGGTTTAATCCGACATTCTGGATGGTTTCTGTCAACACCTTTTGCAGCGTCGGGTGAGAGTGACCGTATAGACCTGCGGATAGTTCGCCGACTAGATCAAAATACCTGGAAAATATTGTCAGTCGAGCCGTTCCCGAGGGCCGGATTGATGTATTGATGTATTTACTTGTTTCCATCCTCATCCCACAATTCTGAACCTTCGCCCTTGCGCATGAAAACTGGGAACGGTGCTGTGTGCAGCAACGTGCGGGTATTTCCTCCCGGTAGGCTTTCGAGAGATAGCTTATGCAGGCGTTGGGATTTAGGGTGGCGCTCAGTAAATCGAGTCACGGCATCGCGAAGAGCTGAGTCCATTGTTGACCTGGCGTGAAGGTTCAAAAGTCCTTGGGATATTATGCACGTCGGTTATATATTATGGTTTTATATGAGCGGGGAAATCTCGAGGGCTGATGGGCGTTCTGGATGGTCCGTTTAATAGTAAATTTGAGATGGATATGCTATCAAATCCGCTGCTATATCATGACATACAATACTATCCCAATGGGGCCAGTCAAGAGAGGGGTATATTACTAGTGAATCCCTTAGTTATCATTTCCACTAATCATCCATCACCTGAGACAGTTAGTTAACTACATATGTAGTTATAGATCGGAACATGTATGCACGGAAGAGTGATTTACAAGGAACACTTGTATATTAATAAAGCATCAATTTGATATCGAGGGACTGTGAATAATATAGAAGCATTGATCTATTTTGCCGTCCTCGTATTTATCGCTCCCCGTAAGGGGCCCACGCAGTCCAATATTTGGGATTTTATGCAAATCATGAAAAATAAGAAACGATCGCCCCTTTTTGAACATAATCACATCTTTAACAACATCAACCCCAATTAAGGAGGCATTTCCCCTTTTGCTTGGGGATAGGCGAACCATGTTAACCTCTTCCAACATTCTGAAAATTCTATTTCTCTATGCTGCCCAATGCCTTATACCCGCAACTCTCCTAATCGCAACTCCAAAACAATCTATTCTTCGGTATCTGTCAATTCCATGCTCTATCTTCATTGTATATCGAGCTATACCGGTGGCCGCAGCGCTAGGCCCTGGGTTCGTATGGTGTGAATGCGGTCGCTTATTCATAACCATCGCCTTCCAATGCCTAAACTTGCTACTCATCAACCCCAAGGATAGCAATGATTTGCCTTCTGGGGGTAGCCAGGGCTTTGTAGCTCGAATATATGCCGCGACTCGGTTCTTTACTGACCCTCGCGGGATCAACACACCCTGGAAGATAAAAAACGCCCCTCCACAGCCAGCATATTATAAACGACGTAATATGAACACGCCTCCTCGTGGTCGCTTTTTGGTTCGCCAAACAGTCATTGTTGTTTGGCAGTATCTAGCTCTGGATGTCTTTGCTACTCTTGCGTTGCAACAGGCATTGGAGCAAGAGAAAATTGGGACGTTGCCGCCAGTGCCTCAATGGGATATCTCAACCGAGCAATGGATTGAACGTATCATCTCAAACATCATGGCTGGATTTGTGGTGAGCCGAATTCTCATAGATTTTCACCATCGTGTCTGTTCGATCATTCTTGTGGGACTTGGACTCGACTCGCCTGAAAATTGTCCTCCATTGTACGGAAGAGCGCTGGATGCCGATACAGTACGGGGCTTCTGGGGGTAAGTTTATTCACAGAAAATTATATGGAGACGGGGTATTATACTGACATCGATCTCGTAGGAAATTCTGGCATCAATTGCTGCAAAACCCACTGACCTCTGTCAGCGCGTTCATCACACAAGATATATTGGGTCTAACGCCAAGGTCCTTCGTGCAGCGGTACATGAATGTTTTTGTTGTTTTCTTCTGTTCAGGCGGGTTGCATCTTGTTCTCGATATTGTGCAGGGAATCCCACCACAGGAATCTGGCGCCATGTTATTCTTCGTCACGGCACCTCTAGGCCTCATGATTGAAGATGTCATAAAAGCGTTTTGGAAATATTTTTCGAAGTCTAATGGACAAAGCCAAAAACTTCCCAAACCGCTGTGGCAAAGGGCTCTTCGCCTAACGTGGTCTATGGCATGGCTAGGTTTCACCTCAACTGGGTTCTTCTATCCACAGGTGGTAAGGCCAGAAAACCAGGCCCTGGTTCCCTTTTCTGTGGCAGGTCAGATTGGACTGCCTATTCAGGCAGGGGTTGTTTTGGTTGGTGGTGCTGTGCTAGCAAAGGTGTTTGAGGTTGAGGTGTGAGGTGTGAGGTGTGAGGTCATCGGGGATAGATCCGGGGCCATGCTGGTATGAAGTTTTCGGTTGAATTGAGATAGATGTTTAGATAAGTACAAAAGTGTATATTTAAATACACATAACCTCGAAATAAGTCTGTATATTTGTCTGAATATATAAGACTAAAAGAGTAAAACAAAGAAATGGTCAGTTGTAGATCCAAATTCTAAAAGCAGCGAGGGATATGCACTAAAATGGAAAAGAACGAGGCCGTGCGTGGCCGCTGTTGACAGCATGTCTCCCTTCACCCCGCGACTTTTCCCCTTAACTTCCAGGCGCATGAAAGCTCCTATGCACCTTGAATTCTGAGATGTCCTGAAGTCAATTGGCCACTTCCCGTATTGCGCCCGGGAAATCATGGACCCTTCGCAGGCTTCGAGCAATGTGACGGGTACGACCAACGTGACCAAGATGAATGAAGCTTGCGCTGACCATAAAACACAGTGGAATACATAGATCCTTCGGGCTTGTTTCCGCTCATACAGCCCGTGATTGAATCAAAGCTCCCCCTAAAAAATCTCCACTGGAAATCCCCAACCCGCCCCGTGCGGTCAATTGAGTCGCTCCGCATCGGCTTCACACCTGCGCAAGAATCAAACGAACGCAAATCATCGAGCGATACTGTTCATGGCACAGTTGCCCATCGCAGACACCAAATACCCGGTCTACGTCAAACCCCATACCTGAAAGTCTACCTCCTCCGATGCGACGACAACGAAACATACAAGGCGACGGCCCGACGGAACCTTCGCGAATGGATCAAGGCCAACGCGTCTCCCCAAATCTCGCAGTCCGCGACTACTAGTCAGGAAAAGCACGATGCATTCGAGTGGCTTATCCTGCATGTGGTACCGGATGGTGACGCTGCGGACAAGGCGGCCACACCCACCTCCAAATGGGGCCGTGGTTCAACTACGGTGCTGGAAAAGGCGAAGGCCGACTTCAACGGGTCGTCCAAATCTGCCGTGGATCGCGTGGCGCAATTGCGGCTTCCGAAGCAGGGGACCAAGCCCCCTGAATTGGTGGAGCAATTGGAGGATTTGATTGATAAAATGAAGAACGGGATTCTAGCCTCGTTTGATTTGCGTGTGGCTCAATATGAGGATGACATAAAGGAGAAAGACTCTCAGCGCAGCTTGCCTGGCTGGAACTTCTGCACGTTCTTCATCCTCAAGGAAGGTCTGGCTAGGGGGTTCGAGAATGTGGGCCTTTTCGAAGATGCGCTGGCTGGATACGATGAGCTAGCCGTTGGATTGGATGCGGCCATTCGAGAGCAGCTCGATGGGAGCGGCGACCAACACAGTGGTGCGCTCTCTATCGCCAGTAAGAACTGGGCTGAGATGGCCAAAAAGGCATTGGAGATTGGGGCTTCCGATGACAGCGACAGCGATGACGCGGCTCTCTTTTCGGAGCTTGAGCCGGAGGATTTCCCATTTAACGCCAACAAGATGTCCTACCGGGAAATGATCCTGGGAAGCGATATCTCCATCTTCGATTTCCGCACATACATCTTCTCTCGTCAACTGACTCTACTACTCCGGGCCGCGAGAGCTCCATCACTGGCTGGTAGCGAACCTGTGGCAGACAGCAAGGCGGCGAAATCAGGCAAGAAGCCCGAAAACCTCATTCTACTAGCTGAGATCTGCGCCAGAGCAACAGAATTTATCGGTTTAGCTGCACGTACCCTCCGCTATGATCTCGAATGCGGTCTGGCGGAGGTAGTTCATGGTGACAAGACAGATATTATCAACAATCTAGTCTCCTCATGGGCATTTTCGGCAGCTTTCCAGATCCTGAGTCAAACCTCTACTCCGACCCTCATGCTCCCCGAATCTTCTCTTCATGCGGTTGCACAATCGAGTGAAGCTGCTGCTGCCACGATGGCTGATTCCCGTGCTGATGTGCCCCGCCGCTCTAGTTCCCTCATAGGTTCAGCTGGTGCCCGACCTCCCCGGCCAGTGACCCAGGATATCTCTGATAGTGTGGCATTGATGCAGCGGCGATCCACTATGGAACACCCTAAGCCCTTGCCTATTCCCACACAGAAGACTGGTTCTGAACAGCTATCATCCGGGAGGGCGGAGTTGCTTCTTCTAGCTCGGCGGTCCCTCGAGGAGATTGCTAGCAGACGGGGCTGGGCTGAGAACTGGAACAATCTCGGTCTTCTCTTTGATGATCGCCATCGTTCTGGAGAAAGCAACCTGACGGAGATCTCGCTGGACGGCGATGACACTGAAAAGTTGCAGACAGCTAATAAGAAAAAGGAATCGTCGCTTGTAGGTATTGAGCTTTCTGGTCTTAGGGCTGCATTGAAGTCAAAAGACGCCTTCCTGTTTCTTTATGAAGACCTTACAGACCGTTTGATTCGCCATCATATGGCAGCCAATCGTGTCAACTCTGTCGAACAGGCCCTGGCTGAAATCGCTATTTTACGATACCGCCGGAAAGACTACGAGTCTGCTGCTTCCTATTTCCATCGGATGGCTCCCTTCTACGGCTCTAAATATTGGATTGTTTTAGAAGGAAGCATGTTGGAACTCCACGCACGGTGCTTAAAGGAGCTCAAACGGAACGAGGATTACGTCCGGATGATGATACGATTGCTTTCCAAATTTGCTACATATGCGCAGGCGCAATTGTCAGTCAGACAAAAGTCCGTGGCTGGCACGATTCCTTCTACCGAGCAGGAAATGTTAGAAGGGCATGTCCGCGATTTGTTTGAAGTGTCTAGTGCTCTTCAAAAGGATATTCCTGCTTCCTTGACAGATTTCTTTGCCGAATTCCGCGTCGACCCAGCCATTCGTCTATACGAGAACAAGGATGGATTCCAGATACAATTGTCTTTGCGATTCCTTCTGGGCCAGCAGATTGAGATTAGCAATCTCAAGATTCGGCTGGTCAGCGCTAGCAGCGCTCAGAATTCTGAGCACTGGATCGAGAGCTCAGCCAAGTTCGTGGTGAAATCATCGTCGACACAGATTTTGATTGACTGCTCGGTAAGTACTCGTAGGATAACTTTCGCTACCAGTAACTAACTTTCATGCAGACCACACTTCAAGGCAAGTATTTCATTGACCGGCTCGAGATGAGGGCTGGCAACCTTGTCTTTAACTTCAATGGCGGGCATGACCCCAGCCTTCCAGTTGGCTTCCGGGAAACCGAAGACCCGGAGGAAACCGACAACCAGCCTTACATCTATTGCTATCCTCCGGCCGAAGCCCTGCAGGCGAAGATTGTGTCACCGCATCTTATTAACCTCCAGGCCATGCGGACGCTGGAGCTGGAACTTGATAGCGGACGAAATGATATCAAGAGTGGTACGATCCGCGTCCGGCCAGCTACTGCAGGCCTACGGCTTCGCCTTGCAGAAACTGAGGTCGTGGATGGCAAGATTGAGGTGGATGCCAGTCACGATTCAGGCATCATCGAATTCGCGCACTTGCCGGCGCGGTCATTCGTCCGACTACGTATCCCCTACACTGTGGAGGAGGCGTTTTCGACCCTCTCGGCGCGAGCAGAGATCGGATATGAGACTGAGCAAGGCCGATTCGCTTCCTCGGCATCATTCAATGTCGTTTCAACACTACCTATATCGGTCAACGTGCAGGACATTTTCAAGGATGAACTACTATTCTCGCGTTTCACCATCAGTCCGGCCATGCTGATCCCGCTTCGTATCATGAACTGCAGTCTACCCAGCTCAGATATCTACGACGTGCAATCTAGCATCACCGGCCCTGTCGCCCTTGATGTCTTCCCGAAGCAGCCGGCGTCTCTTCTTTACAAAATTCGCCATAATGAAGGCAACGCAGTCGCATCAACGCCGCGAAGTCTACAACTGAGCGTTGACTTCACATGTGTCGACGATGAGTGTCTCGATGCAGTCGAAAAGCAATTCGCTGCTTCTATTGGCTCCAGTCCATTCCGTCAGTACGCATCGCTGCTCACATCCCACATTGTGAGCAGTTTCCGCGCGCAGCTGTCCACGAATGACATGGAAGCCATTGGGCTCATTCGAGAGGTAAACATGTTGCCCTATCAGACTGTGCGGTGGGACGATCTCCTCGGAGCTTTGAAAGTACCAGGCGAGGATGTGCGACAGTGGCTCCAAGAGTGGCACAAGGTAAGGACCAACTCGAGTGTTTCCAGCCAGCTATTTTACTCACATGAAACAGAACAACTCCACCATCCCCCTCCCCGCACAACCTACTATCCCAACCCGTCGCATCATCATCCCCGTCGATGTCCCCGAGATCCAAGTCGTGCACACAGCCGACCTCCAACTCCAGCCCAAACCCACCACCGACCCAGGGCCATCCACCCATGCCGCTGTAGGTCAGATGATCACCGCCGAGCTATGCCTCCGCCACACGCGACGCTGGTGTTCCCCAGCGACCCGCGAAAACGCCGACCAACCCCTCGAATGCTCCTACGAGATCCACGCGAATCCAGACCAATGGCAAATAGGTGGCCGCCGTCGGGGCAACTTCCTCGCCCGCGACGGCGAATCTACCCGCTTCACTGTCCTCCTACTTCCCCAAAAACCGGGCCATCTCCTTCTTCCTGGTCTTGAGATCCGTACCTTCCTCCCATCGGTACCTCAGCTCCCGACGTCGGCGCCTGCGGCCGATCCTGCTGGTTCCATGGCGCCGGCTCGTCGCTCGATCCCTTGTGAGGTTGACTACCGTAACCATGGCGAGACAGTTCTTGTTCTCCCCGATTTGAAGAAGACTACTGTTAGTCTTAGTGCCGCTGGCGGTAATCATGCTGCTGGTGGGGGATCTTGGCTCGTTGATTCGGAGCGCCGGACGCAGGAGGTTCGTTGACTTGATAGATCCGTGTGGGGTGGATGATTGTATGTATAATGAGTCATATATAGGCTCGCTGAGGGTACTTGTTTGTATGTAGTTCTACGAATCATGAATCCTTTATTCTTTTGTGAACCCTTCAATTGTACTACTTTGTGTGTAGATTGCTGTATAGATGGGAATAGACCTCGGGAATAGACCTCGGGAATACAGTCAAACCCCGTTTAAATCGACCCCACCTTTCTGCAAAACCTCGATCACATTGGAACAGTATTGCACTCTACGGAGTACATAACCCGGAATGCCGATACTCTCACCACTTTAGAAAACTCTTCGCAACTGAAGGGATTTGCTCTCCTTCGATTCTAACGGGGTTTGACTGTATAGGGATTTGAGTGGCTTCGGCTGGGTCTCCCGCTGACACTTGGCCCGATATAGGCTAGTAGGCACTAGTATGGATTAGCTCCATCTCTTAGCTGAACTCGATGTGTCTTCGAGGTCGCTTATCGCACCCCCACATATGTTCTTTTCGGGCCTTTTTTTTTTGGTAAGGTTGAATGATTGAGATATTTTCAAATAATCTATACAGAAGTTCCATTTCTAATAAAACCAGTACAACCCTGGAATATAGAAAAGTCCGAGATCGGCACCGAGGTCCCGCGATCAGATCTTATCTAAGGTGGCAAGGTGTCCACGGGTGATAGGGGCCCCCCAGGGGGAACTAAAGAATTAAACATCTGAAAGTAAAAATTAACGTTTGTGTATTTTTCAAAAAGGGGGAGTGGGGCCCCAACAAAACCCCAAAGGGTCCCAACAAGCGGGTAGTGGCATTTTTATACTACGGTCGGTATTTTTATCTTTGTATCTTTGTATCTTTTGATTTCAATGTGTTTGCTATGTATCACTTCGTAAAATGATTCCTTGTATTTATAGATCATTCTGTACTCTCTTGACTTCTATTTAAGTCAAGTCGAGACAACATATGTGAATACTGTATACAAATAATGTTGAGGCCCGTACCAACACCGAATTACATCCGGAAGGCCAAGAAGAAAGCCCGCAAGACAAAAAGTGGATCACATGTCCCTTGCGCATGCCACTGCCGAGCCATCTCCAGCTCTCAGGTTTTCCATGTTGACGTACGGAGTATCCGTACACAAAGAAATAATCGCATATGCCCGGGGGTGGTCGGGGTCTGCGCACTCCGTACGGAGTTATCCAATTGCGCAAACAAACCCCAAAAAGCAAAATCAATTTGCCACACGATATTGCATATTAGATTCGGTGAGATTTCCAGACCAATCCATGGCCGTCTACGCCGTACTCCATTTACCAACGAAAACGATCCGCCGAGGTAAGTTGATCACTTCGATCTATCCACATGCACAGGAACGCCTTCACCGTATTCTCGGCATGTGAAAGTGACAGCGATCAGAGGAGGGAAATACATATCCAGATAGAGTCTAGGTAGATAGAGTCTAGATCACATCATCAGACCACTGTCACTATAACAACATGTAAGTTGCAAAAGTGTTGGGGCGAACGGGATTAGCCGGTGGAAAGGCGGTGGCTATGAAGAACTTGGGAAAAGAGTATGGAAGTATGGGGCACTTACTCCGTGTAACCGACATATATTTGTACCAATGAGATAGGCATATAATATATCCATGGATAGCATGTGAGAAAAGATCAGCCCTATTCTGACTTATTGTAGACAGTTCATGCGAGAAAATTCAGCTGTCGAAGGCGAAAGGAGGTGGATCTCTTAAATTTGTAATTTTCAAAACACCATACGGTTGGATTAGACTATGGGGATGATAGTGGCGGTATGCAAATTACTCACGGTCCCATGGGATTGTTTTCTTTTTCTTTTTTCTTCTTTTTTTTCAATTTGAATTTCAATTTCAATTTTCCTTTTGGTTTTTTTGTTTCCTTTTTGAAAGAGGACTGTTCCTTCTCTGTCTTTTCTTTCTTTTTCTGCTTTGTGCTAGTCAATTGCCTGCTTTCTCGTTGGCTCTTCTTCAGAACGGGGCATTTGCTTCGATCTGCTTTCAACCCTTGTGCAACAGCAAACTCAAAATATTGTGAGTAGTCCTGGTCACTTCATACCTCGGAGTATCCGAACTAATCTGATCACAGGTTCTTGTTGTTTTGAACCCCGTGTCTTTCCTTTCATTTCAATAGAACAGGGATACTTTGAGAGTATACCCACCGTGACTTCGGAGTTATACACCGTCAGCCTCAACACCCAACATGTCGTCTACCGCAATCCCCAAGCGCGTTGCGCTCAATCGCAACCCCGCTACAGAGTCCTCAGCGACTAGCTCTATCTCGGCCTCGCCCTTTGACAGCCCTCGCCAGTCTCCCTCCTCTACCTCCCTTTCCTCCATGGCTTCGGACCAGGAGGTCAGCAAGATGCTCGATACCTATGGCAACGAGTTCAAGATCCCAGATTATACGATCAAGCAGATCCGCGATGCTATCCCCGCTCACTGCTTCCACCGCTCCGCCGCCACCAGTTTGTACTATGTCTTCCGTGACCTGGCCATTCTGGGATCCGTCTTCTACCTTTTCCACAACTATGTCACCCCCGAGACTGTCCCCTTCCTGCCGGCCCGCGTGGCCCTCTGGACCCTGTACACCATCGTGCAGGGTCTCGTCGGCACCGGCGTGTGGGTTCTGGCCCACGAGTGTGGTCACCAGGCCTTCTCCCCCTCCAAGGTCCTGAACGACACCGTCGGCTGGGTCTGCCACTCTCTTCTGCTCGTCCCCTACTTCTCCTGGAAGATCTCCCACGGCAAGCACCACAAGGCCACCGGTAACCTGGCCCGCGACATGGTCTTCGTCCCCAAGACCCGTGAGCAGTACGCCACCCGCGTCGGCAAGACCCTCCACGAGCTCGGCGAGCTGTGCGAGGAGACTCCCATCCTGACTGCCGGCAACCTTCTGGCCCAGCAGCTCTTCGGCTGGCCTCTGTACCTGCTCAACAACGTCACTGGTCACAACAACCACTCCAAGCAGCCCGAGGGCCGCGGTGTGGGCAAGCAGAACGGCTGGTTCGGCGGTGTTAACCACTTCAACCCCTCCAGCCCTCTGTACGAGGCCAAGGACGCCAAGCTGATTGCCCTGAGTGACCTTGGTCTCCTTATCGTCGGCACCGCCCTGTACTTCATCGGCACCAACTTCGGCTGGTTGAACCTCCTCGTCTGGTACGGTCTCCCGTACCTGTGGGTGAACCACTGGCTCGGTAAGTTTTCAGACGCAAAGAAACATAACTTTTTGGTCCATTTTACTAACATATCCCTCGCAGTCGCCATTACCTTCCTCCAGCACACCGACCCTACCCTCCCTCACTACCAGCCTGAAGTGTGGAACTTCGCCCGCGGTGCTGCCGCCACCATTGACCGTGACTTCGGCTTTGTCGGCCGCCACATCTTCCACGGTATCATCGAAACCCACGTGCTGCACCACTACGTCAGCAACATCCCCTTCTACAACGCCGACGAGGCCAGCGATGCCATCAAGGGCGTCATGGGCAACCACTACCGCACCGAGGCTCACACCGGCTGGACTGGTTTCTTCAAGGCCATGTGGACCTCTGCCCGTGTCTGCCACTTTGTTGAGCCCACTGAGGGTGCCACTGGTGAGAGCCAGGGTGTTATGTTCTACCGTAACACCAACGGCATCGGTATTCCTCCTGCCAAGATGGTCGCCAAGGCTCAATAGATGTTGAACCCTTGAGTGTTGATTTCGGTTTGGTTCTGATCATGTTTGTTTTTTTTCCCTCTTGCATTGTTCTGATTTGATTCGAGCTTTGTTGTCTTATCTTGTATACTTTGCGTGGATATACACAAGATCAACACGATTTTTTTCTTGAGAGATTGAGTGGGAGTCATAGATCAAATTTGATGCTTTTCTTTTTCTTGTCTTGACGCTCAAGCTTTCCCCTCATGGCTGTCGTTGTCTTGCATCTTCACATTGCATCTCTTTACCTTAGATCCTTGGATACATTATCTTGTTTCTTTGAGTGGGTGTTTGAGCATGTTGGAAGCATGTTAGGGGAAAGAAAGAAAGGAACCTGATGAAAAGGGGAGAAAGAGATGGTCGCTGTTAATTTAGAGAGATGTCCATATATATGATTGTGGTTAATTTGAAGCGTGTTCTTCCTGTTCCTCTCTCTTCCTTGTTTACTTACGCATATAGAAAGTCTGAGCAAATGATGATAAGTAATGTGATAGTCATATTGGAGTGATATTCCACTTCAGATTCCAACTCTGTTTTTCGAGATATTCTAGACCACTTAAGTATCCCCAAGCCAAGTCACGAGAAATGTAATAGACAAGACAGAAGACATAACTGGTTGAATATATGCTGCAGCGCCAGCCAAGGCTCACCAACCAAATCCAAGTTTATAGCCCTAGATGGATCAACACACTGTGGAACAACAGTTTTGGGGTCACACGAATTCCTTCTTTGCGTTTTGTTCAACCCCTTCAACCCTCCTAGCACAGGATAATCACATGTAAGGCATTGTAGAACACACACACCTCCGCTTGTGACCTTTCAATCATCAGGACAACGAGAAATCTATTATTTAGAATATTTAGCTGTTTCTTGGATGCTACTTGGATGTTCATATTATACAATAATAGTTAATAGAGAAAAACCTCAAAATCGCTGTTGGGTATATCATAGTCCTGTCACTATTCTAGTCCGAAACGAACACATGCCAACATAGTACATCAAACTATCCGGAGTATATCACAATCAAGACTCTCCAAGATAGACTGTAGCTTTGATAGGTAAGAATGAAGTCGGGTATATATGACATCAGACAAATCATTCACCATGACTCGTACTTCTCAGCCCACCCTTCCAAATTTCAAACTCTACCTCACCAGTTCGTCTACTTGATTGGCCCTTTCTTGGTGAGTCCTTCGGACCGGCCGTCCACGGCGCGAACACAAGTTTCATGGTCCTCCGAGTAATGGATTCCGAACCCCAAGCAGGCTGTTGGTTCTGCGAGTCAGAGACTCGGTTCTTGAGATAAGGTGCAGGCATCGCTATCGAGTCCGGGTCTCGATAGGCGTCCGCATTTCCTCCATTCTGGAACTGGGATGCTTCCTGCGTGGACGCCGGATATGGATTATCCCCCATTGAAACACCCACAGCATGTGATTCTTCTTTTTTCAGCGCGATTCGACACGCGATCTGCGTTGTCCAGACGAATCCCAGTGCCGGGTTCTTCAGAGATCCACTCTCGGGGTACGCGCCATCCCCCCAGCCGGAGTAGAAGCGCTCCTGGTGAGCCACGTTCAACATGCTGCGTACTCGGGGGGCGATCAGGTACGAGCCGTCGAAGTTTCTATCGTTTGGGGCGTGATATGGTGATGAGGAGATAGCAGGGGAAGAGGATGGTGGCTGCTGGCTATTTCTAGTGGCTAACTGTTCAGTTCGGGATTTTGGGAAGGGGGAGACAGGGCCGGATCCATGATCTGCGGTTTGACTGGACATGGACGGAAACCCTGTCCGTGGGGTTGGCTCGTTGCTTTTTATAGATTCGAAACGGTCGGAGACTTGGTTTGCGAGTACAATGGCGATGTCTTCCTTTACGGCAAGATTGCGCAGTAGGTGGCCTAGTTTTGCCAACTGGGAGGATCGTTTGGCGAGGGATTGGATGCTGTTTGATGCGTGTTCAGCGCGGTAATTGGATGTTATTGAATCGATGATGACCAGACCGATGTCATAACGTTCAATTGCGACGGGAAGATGGAAATTTAAGATGTGGTCTTGTGTCTCCAGGTCCATGGCGTTGATGGACAGTATATCCTGCAGCGAGGGCGCCTGCTCGGGGGGAAGTGTTGAGAGGACAGGATGACATTCTAGGAGCTGTGAAAGTCGTGGCGTAGATAGCGGGTGCTCTGTCGATATGTATATGGCACGCCGTCGTAGGCCCTGTGGTTTGGGTAGCTGGACAGCTAGACAGAGGCTTAGAAGGAACTGGGTCTTGCCGCTTCCACTGGACATTGATCCACATGTCAGATTGACCTGCCTATCCGGCTGATAAGACTCGAATAGAGATAAACACCTGTAACATACCTCTCGCCCGTAACTTCTGTGACATACCCGGTTGGAATTCCGCCTCCTAGCAGTGCATCCATCGCGGGGTCAAGAGTGCTTATAGTGTTCCATTGTGACGCGCGCTTCGTCGAGCTGATTGTTCTGCTCGTCACATCGGGGTTTATACTAGAGCTGGGTCCATCGCTGGTCCCTATGTTTGTCTGTGGCTTATCGAAGCCAACATCGGTGTGCAATGCCTCGACAATGGAGGAGGAGAGTCGGCGAACATCTGCGGGAGGTACACGGGCACGTTTCGCGATCTCGAGGGAGTCGAGCGTGATCACATCAACGGTGGTGACTTTCGCTCGTTCGAGGGGAGGAAGAATGTGTGTAAAGGGTTTTGTTACAAAGCCAGGTAAAACTAATAGAAGATCCATAGGAAGGGTAGTCGTTATGGGAGTTGATGTTGCGACTCTAGATTGTTCGAGGTGTCTGAACCAATCACAATAGAGATAATAACTCTCCATTATTGGCCGATTCGAACCATCGACGTGGATTACACACGTGACTTCCATATCGCGTAGGACCAATCACAACAGTATAAAAGACCCACACCGTATAACCTCCATAAAGGATCTCGAAAGAAAAAAAAATAGGGTAGCTTCTCTTTGATTGAGCGTGTCATCCTTAGTGCAGGGGCCATGCTAATCTTCTCTGTATATTTTCATTTGACCATATGCCCCGAAGGGCGACAGGGATACCGAACAGTTCATTATAACCTCACTTTTTGGCAGAATTATACCGCCTAATTTATATACAACAACAATGGCATGGGACTATAGCGCTGCCCCATCAAAATGGGACTGTGTTTATATTGCTGTTAAGAAGGTTTTAGGGGTTATTATCTGGCTTACAATTCACTGTAAGTTGAATATCGTGAGTATTTATCAACTAGCAGTGAACCATATCAACGCACCAATATCCCCATATTCTGTACCTGGAATGTGGTTGGTGTGTATCACCTAGCAAAAGTAACCAACCTAGTTGATTTTCCGCCTTAATAGATTGATGCCAGCCTCAAACTACTATGTACATACATCGGGGTTCCTAGTTCGGAAAGTCACAGAAGCTCAATAGCCCCCAAATACAAAGAACTACCCCGTACTCTATACGGAGTGAAAGCACAGAAGGGCCTTATAGACGAAATGGTGTTATTTAAATATACACCCCTGATGTCGGTTACTTCATTAGAGACAAACTCCACATGATTCAATAACATGCCTTCATGACAACTAAACTGTTATCTCGCATATTATATATAAAGTAGACTACACCAAAACACACTTTATACCAGGACAAGGTGTATTATTCGGGAACTTGATTGTACAATTAGCTTGTACAAAGTACAAATCCGGTACCTTTGACATTCTGCATCGGGCAGGTGGATAAAATGTGGCTTGAATTGTTTGAAATCCGCCGGCATCCGTGCCGAATGAGGTTTGAGAATCCAAAAAGATTATTGCAAATTTTGATTGATTATTCTATTCGCTTCATGAGTTGTTCGCGTTTTTCGGTCAGATCTTGATCGAGTCCATGGTTGTTGTATACGTTGCTGTAAACTCAAGGCGAGATATCATGCATCCAAGATATAAAATGTATATTGTAGGATCAATCTGATGTCACTATGACCCGTCCTAATTCTGTTAGCCGCGTGAGAGAATCAAATTGTTTCACAAGTTTCGAGGGGCCTGGCCTGGTTTGTGGCTTGCTGGGGATCTCCCTAACATCACTTCCACGTGGCGGTGCAATAATCGAACTGGCGGTCAACTCCTAAGTCCAGTTTCAAGGGGAAAAGCGAGAGTGAAGGGATAGATCATATTATTTCATTTTTCACTCGAGATTTGAGTCGTCCTAGGGATCTGGGCAAACCTACCATCGGGATTTGTTTGTAGATCATTGTGTCTACCGTAGCATATCGGCATATGTTTATGTATTTTAGGCGACAATCTAGGTGTTATTTGCTACGCAGATCATAACTAAGATCAAGCGTAACATATCTCTTCCAAAAGCAACACGGGAAAATCCCTGTGTCGTGAAACAATGATATGTACTTCATAGTGAAGACCAAATGTCGTAAAATATAACAGAATCATCCCTGATCTATGACCTAGGGCTATGATGTAGAGGGAAAGCCTCGGTTAATCCTAATGCGACCGTATCGCACTAACATAAACGAAGGGCAGAGGGCAGTGGGTTGGTTGCCTACAAGACCGTAGCTGCAGAAATGAGAAAGTTAATATTCTACCATTTGACACCCTTTGATCCATTTGGCAGCCACTCACATGATAAACCCCTCCCATCCCGATCAAGGCAATAGTCCAAATGCAAAGTCAGGCCCAAAGTACTACCATTATTGTCCGCTTCGACAGGGGCCGCTCGGAGCCGAGACGGATATTACAAGTTTAGATACGGAGTACTCCGTAGGGCGTACAGAGTAGCATGATTCAGTCGAGTAAGGGGAACACTCGTATATATCCATGTTGACGTGAGAGAGACCCCTACCAAATACAGATAATTGTCCCTACAATATGTAGAATCATTGGAACTGTGCATATATTATATCATTGCAGAGGAAGGATACAATATGAATGGAGTAGCAGTCAGGAAAGAGCCTGCTGAGCGTATCAAAATTTACCTAGGTATGTAATATACTAAATCCTTCTAGAACATCAAAGCGCTGAGTCTTAGAAATATCTATCCCGTATGATCTTCGAGGGGGCTGGGGGAGCGACACTCACGGCTGAAATGATTCAAGAATTGGGGGTTGGATAAGGCAACTATACGAAATATAATAATTTCTTATGAAGTACTCCGTACTTTGTACGTCGGCTTGCCTTTCCAAGACCCCCATCGGAGCCTTTTATCATTACTGCGTTGATTGTGTAGATTATTGCGCAGTGAGTGACTGTTCGCATTGAGCCATGAGGATTCCCACCCCCTGCAACACATGGCTTAGTGCGGGTTGAAGTTGTGAAAAAGCTTGGACCGAGTACGACAGGCATATGTTGTATGGATTAAGAACAGTGGAATATAAGAAATAAAAACTCGACCCAGGAGCGCATCGCTTATGCAGACGCTCTTCGGCGCCATAAGGAATGCTGCAGTACTCCGTACCGAGTTGAAGTATGTCGGGTTTAAAGTATATAGACTTGCTTGCACTATCACTTAAAATATCATGAAGAATAGTTATAAGTATTTGTCATTTGAGTTGTGGCCAGATGGGCCGAGGAATTTTTAGTCAGACGGATCGACTATTCAGAGCTGACGCAGTAGTTTCTCATGGCCCGACTTCCCCGGTACTAAATGCCAGAGATCCATAATTGAATCTTCATAATTACTCGGAGTACTCCGCGGATAGAAATGACCTGTTTCGGAATATAACATGTATTATACCCCATAGTTATTCCGTACACGTTATCATGACAACGATGAAAAAAAAAGGTTCAAGTCTATCAGTGCCCATCAAAAGGACCGTTAGACCCGGCCCAGTATGGAATCCCTCGCCATATCCTGTACTATGTAATGTAACTAAATCCGCAACCCCTAAAATGCAGTACGGCGTAGCTTTTCCCGATTTTGACTGTATTCGGTCTGTTCAACCCTGAGCGTTTAGAATATATTGAATAGGTTGGGGGCGGTCGCTTGTTCGGTGCAGACCATGTGGGCGGAGGTTGATGTAACTATGGTATTAAATTCATATCTAGGTACTCCGTACAGAGAAATCAGATATTTCCGGTGATAATAACACCAAGGAACAACCATTCGACTGAGTTGACGTGAATCCCACTACTTACTTGTCTAGGTGGGACGTTGTATTTCGTACTCCGTACTCCGTATATCGTTCTAACATGCTCAACACCATTCTCCATATTTGTTCTCCACATTTTTACTTTGTATGAGTCGTGCCAAAGAAAAGAAAAGAGAAAAAAAAAAGTATGCATAATTTATCCACTATTGTAGGCAAATCAGAAGATCATTACGGAGTACTCTGTAGAGTTCCCGAGCCAAGGATGACCAGGGATTTCAGTAAAAAGGAGGATTTGCATATCAAAATCCATCATTGAACTGCGTGGACATTGGATGAACAGCTGGCACCTGCCAGAACCCGTCTAGTCAGTCCTAGACACTGATTAGAGACATCGTTGATTGGCTTAGTGGGGTCAGCCAAGCCATGCGAGAGAGGATCGGTGGTTCGATGGGGTCTGGCTTGATTGTCGAAGCGAATCACTCTGTCTAATGATTGACAATCCATGTCTAAATTGGGAAGTCCAAGTCGGAAAGTTCGAAGCCCCGAGTTTGTTTATTTTCCATTTTCAATGTTCTCAGGGGGGGCTAGGCTCGTAATGAGAATACGCGGTATTGAAGTTTGTCAGTGGAATTTATCCCATAATAGATTGATATTGATCATAGAGTTTTTATAATGGCATAATCATATAAAACATCATATTCCTCATCTATAGAAGGATATCAATATAAGAATAGAAGATTATGGAGACCAGGGAAAATAAAGAGACTCCGGTCCGTTGGACTGGGTTGCGGCCGGAACCTTGGAACGGAATATCGACGCCGGGTAACGTGGAGAGCTGTCCCATGGAAAATAAATACGGGCTTACAGCAAAAAAAGCAATTAGATCTGCAAATTGATGTGTGCCTTGAAAAGTCGTCACATATTTAGATTTGAATTTATTATATTTTCATATTTCCACTGTATAATTACATATTACATTACCCCTAAAACACTAACACCTAGGCATACTGAAGACCACCAATTTGTAGGTTGATGTATACATCTATACGCCAAATTTCTTTTTTTCTCTTTCAAAATAATTTACCATAGAGAACAATAGAAATTAGAAAGGACCTAAGTGGAAATATTGAAACAAGGAAACCATACGGTCCTACGGGGTCCCCGGACCAAACAGGTACTTTTGTCCATACCACAATTACCCATAATACCCATAATACCTAGAATCGGGAGGCGCACCCAGGGCTTGGGGCCTGTCAGTCATTCACACTTTACCCCCTCTCCTCTTTTCTACTTTCCCATCATTGGATTCGGGCTTTCATTTGCTTGGAATTGGTTTTTCTTCTTTTCCTGTATGTGTGGAAATTTATCGATTTGACTATCTTGGAACTCTTTCCAGCGACTTACGTGAGGGAGCTGCGGGAGAAGAACGCCATACTCCACCAACATAAATCAGCACTCGTCCAAGGCCCCCGTGGATTCCAGATTGTATGTTGCTCTCCGTGGCAGAATCGACATAAGACCAACTCTCTGATCACGCGACCGACCTTGGCTGATACTGCGACCGGCAGAATATTTGGGGAATAATAGCATCAACCCGCGAAAATGGCCAACAGACCATCCATCATGCCGCCTCATAATGAGACCGAGCACTCAGTCAGCCGGATCACTCGTGAAGGCAAACAGCTCACATACAAATTGAGCGTGATGCAACAACCAGAGCGGGCAAGAGCATGTGGCGCGGGAGCGAAGTGTGAGTATTCGCGGTTGAGCTTAATCAGGGCTGCGCGTTGACTGTTGACTGACTCGCAAATAGCATCTGCCGACCGTCGCCCTGTTGACCCACCGCCTGTGGTCGAGCTACGCATCTTCGAGTCTGACCCGGCTAACGATGCGCAAAAGACCGATATCACTTTCGCCTACAATGCCAATTTCTTCCTCTACGCAACCCTTGACACCGCACGCCCTATCGCCCACGGACGGGTGGGTGGACCACAGTCGTGCCCTGTATTGACTGGTGTACCAGTCGCCGGCGTCGCATATCTCGACCGCCCCTCACAAGCAGGCTATTTCATCTTCCCAGATCTGTCGGTGCGTCATGAGGGCCGGTACCGCTTGAACTTCCACCTGTACGAAGAGATCAAGGACGCCAAGGATGCCGACAAGGATTCCTCTTTGCCTCTTCCCAACCAAATCCCTCTTTCCGCCACATCAAAGCCAGGCGCCCCGCAAGCATTCCTTCATTTCCGCCTCGAGGTCAAGTCAGTACCTTTTACTGTTTATAGCGCCAAGAAGTTCCCTGGCCTAGCGACCAGCACGTCTCTGAGCCGTATCATTGCTGAGCAGGGTTGCCGTGTTCGCATTCGTCGTGATGTGCGCATGAGACGCCGGGGTGATAAACGAGATACGGACTACGAATTCAGCGAGGAACGCGCAGCTGCGTATGCAGGATCGTCAGATCGTTTCACGACACCCGACAGATACGCAGCTTCGATGGACCGCCCTAGGTCAAACAGCAATGGAAGCAATATGGAATCGCCCTACGGGTTTGTTCCTCCAGATCGACGACCATCTGCACCCGACTATGGCTTCCAGTGCCCACAACCCCCTTACCAAAGACCCATGCCACCTGCACCCATGTCACACTCACAAACACCCTCATATCAATCGCACCTTTCATTCGGTTCCACACCTTCGCATTATCCGGCTCCTCACATGCCTCCTACACCCCCACCGGTTGCACCACAAGGTATCTACTCCCCACAGCACGCATATGCCCAAATACGACACCCATCCAACGGCTCCGAATACGAAGGAACGCCCATTTCGTATCCTGTGGCGCCTCAAATACCTGCCGAGCGGGGTGGTTACCCCAAGTCTACTATGAATTCCTATGGCATGGAGCCACCGAAACCAAACTCATACATGGATCCTCGCATGCCCGAACCGAGTTTATACCAACCCATGCCCCATGTTCCGATGTCACGCCCTCAAACACCGAACATGGTCCAGGCTGTACCGCCTCCGAAGCCCCTGCCAAATGAATATGCCAACCACATTGTTCCTTCTGTGGAAAGCACTTCACCCGGTGGCGGCGATGGATACGACAACGTTAGAGGAAAGCGTATGGTATACCAGACTGGACCAACATATGGCAAACGGAGTCATGAGGATACTTTCGGCCTTGATGACCGGTCCATGCAGAACGGCATGCGGCCTGATACCGAGCCTTATCCCGCTTATCGCGATTTCTCAGGAGAAAGTCGCGCTGCACTTATGGCTGAAATGGGCATTGAGCTGTCATACAAGCGTGCCAACGGTAAAATGGTCATGAAAGCTCCTCCGTCGAGTTTATAAAATCTGGAATGGCCTCAAATATCTTGCCGTGATGGCGGAAAATATACCCTCCTTGGGCTTGCCTCGATGACCGAGTCTTGGACCGGTTAGTGGATTGGGATTCTTGTGATGGAATCTGATTGCATCCTTTTTTGTACATAACTTATCTTCTGATTCCTCATTGAGACAACCTAAGCCCTAGATTCCTCGATGCATTTGGACTTGTCTTCGGGAACTGGTTTCTTTTTTCATGTTCCACTCTTTTGCGAGGGATTTCTTTGGTCAAAATTCGGTGTTATATAGGGGTTCGGTGGTTTGCTATTCTTACTCCCAACCTCAATGATCATTCGTGTTTGTCACATCCATTTCTACGGCATCATTCTTGAATTCACACTCTATCATCAAGAGCAAACCGCCTTGTCTCCTTCGATCAGAACAGGGAATGTCACCCCTATCTCGAGTCTAGCTAGGATGCTCTTAAGCATTGCTCTTAGGGCATACGTTTTCCGAACCGACAAGGGCTGGTCTCATTGACGTTGCGACTGGGATCCTTGCTTCACACACCAAACCCCTGCTGCTTGATCTACTCTTTATACTGGCGTTGTGGCATTTCCTTGATACCTAACATCTTTTCTTTTTACCCCAGTTTATGATTTCCCCCAATTTACCATCAGAATGCATGCTCCCGTATTTTAGTAGCCAAGGGTTATAAATCCTATACATATCTACATTCCTTATCAAATACAGGCACATGTTTGAGACACGCGGAATTCCACCTCCAGTCCAGGTGTTAGTTAGTTATAGAGTTAGATTAGTTAACTAGACATATTTGTACCTGTTTGTTTGGGGACATGGGGCATTCTGATGATGTAACGGGTACTTTGTAAAACACCAAAGATTGGCGGTAGACGTGGGTACCAGGTACCACAACAAACTTCCCCCCTTGGCAAGTGCGGAGTATGTAAACAAACCTGCGCATTTGCTCGACTCTCCCGAGATTTTAATTTCAATTTTCATTTCTAACCTTTATTTCTTCCCTCTCAACACTCTTCAGCACTACATTTCTATGCCAAATTTTGACGGACTTTTGTGTCTTTCCAGGGCGTGGGGAAAAGGATAACCCAAGCTGCAAAGGTAAGGTCCCTTGCCATAATCCCTATGGAAGGGACTCCAAAGCCCGCATAAGGAGAATTGATTCTAACTTCCCTGCGTCATTTCAGCGCCCGCGACTCTAAAATGGAAATGGAAATGGACATTGACCCGAGCCCCGCACACCAGCGCTCCTCGCGCAAACACCTACGCTCTAGCGACGACGATACCTGCGATTGGAGCTCAGACGTCTCTGGACAATTCGACGATGCCGAAGAGGCGCACGCAGATGATCACCGATCGCCGCCCGCGAAGCTCACCAAACGACGTCGCTCAAACGACTGGCCATTGCCCGAGGAAGCTGCTGATTACGGATCCAATGATCGCCGCACCCAACGCGGTGAAAATGGGAGTCGCAACGTGAGCGGAAATGGCTCAGCGTACAAGGCCTCGCCCCGCGCTTCACCTCGCGGCTCGCTAGCTTCGCTGCGCGCTCGTCATGCCGCAGCATCTGCTTCTAGCCCCCGCCGTCCCAGAGGACGAACATCCCGATTCGTCGAAGCGACTATGAGTGATAGTGTTAGCGAGAAACCGCCCAGTATCTACTTCCAGGAGCAGGAAAATAAAAACTCTACCCTGCAGCACCGCTCATCCGGTATTTTTCGTTTTGGGAAGGCTATTGCCTCGGCATTTAATCCCTTCGGTGGATGGGGGAGGAGCTCTGAGGGATCGCCAAATAAGTCGCCGCAGAAGGATGTCATCAACCAGGCGGAGCAGGCATATGCGGAATTGAAGAAGGCTGGCTATAAGGGCACGAATAAGGGTCATTGTACTGAGGATCTTCGTGTCAACACTACACTCGCCGACCAGACCTGGCGGTCTATTCAGCACAAAATGGAACATGGTTCTCCAGTCAAAGACTCGTATCGCCACACGATTGATCAAGGAAACTATGGTGCACACTCGCGCTCTGAGTCTTCAGCCTCCAAACGCTCCTCTCTTCAAGATCTTCGCCTGCCGAAGTCATTCTTCAAATCCCATGCGTCGCCATCTGCTTCCCCAGCAGTGTATTGCGATAGAACTTCCGATGAATACGAGCCGACTGGACTGCGCAAACAACCCTCCCGCAGGGAACTCTCTCGCCAAACAAAGCTGCTCAAGAAAGTAAGCAACCTCGAGGAGAAGCTGCAACGTGCCCGGCGGGAGCTTCGTGAGCTCACAGGCAACGAGGAACGGACCCCAGCACCAACAGCCGAGACAAAGACCCTCAATACCGAGATGGACCCCGCGTTATTCCCAAGGAAGTTCGTCCCTGGTGCCCTTCCAACCCTGCCATCGGAAAGGCTTCTGGATCAACAGGCCGCAGAAAACGGAGCGTCTGGCTCCGAAGCAGCCAATCTGACGGCCCTGACACCCGTGGATGGCCGCGAAACTTTCTCCTTCGAAGAATCACGACTGCCTCAAACCCCCGGTACGGCCCAAAGTCCAAAATGGCGGTCCAAAGGGACACAGCCGTCGTCAATGGGTAAGGACCGCTCTTCCCGTAAACGGAAGTCTTCCATTCCTGAATCTATCGATAGTGGGAACCCTCCTCAGCCCAGTCCGACGAAAGGCATCAACGATCATGAACACGACCCCGAACTCGAGGTTCTAATTGACTCCGGTCTACTTAGCCCACCCGGGAAAGCGAAATGGCCGAAATCCGAAGCTGGCGAGAGCCCTGGCTCAGCCAAGCGCAAGCAAGCCATCGACCACGTAGCTCCCCCGACCGAGCATGAAGAAAAGGAAGCAGGAGGAAATGCAAGTGCCACGCGCAATATCAAAAGGTCCCCCTACGTTCAACCCCGAAAAGTCTCCGGAACCACCCGCTCACCAAGTTCCAAGCCCACAACCCCTCTCCGCATGAGCAAGACCCAGACCAACGTGCGCCCAGCGTCTTCGCCTGCCGCTGCCTCGGACGACGACTCTCGTTCCAATATTTGGTCTACACCTCTGCCTGCTCCCGCTGACTCCCACCGCGAAGCCTTCTACCACCACCCACAGCGTCAGCTCAATCCCGATCGTAGCCCTCGCACCCCGACGCGATCGAAGACGAGTCCTAGTCGGAGACGGTCCGGGTATCTAGTTGACGATGATATCCCGCCTGTACCGCCCCTCCCTGAAGAACTTCGCTCGAGTGCTGCCAAGGTCCATGTCAATGCGAATAGGTCGCCTAAAAAGAGACCTGTGTCTGCTCCTGTGCTTTCTCCGTCGTCGGCTTCTGGTGTGGATTCTGTGATTTCGGGCCTTGAGGATTACCAGTGGCCTGAGGATATTTTCTGAGGGTTTTGCGTTCTACTTTTTTCTTACGAGGAATGATGCTTATGAGGTTTTCTTATGTTGGGTGGTTTGGTTTTAGCATAGCCATGCGAGGGTGGATATTTGATTGGGTTTCCTTTTGGTTGATGGTTTTGATTTCTCGCGCTATTGGTCGTCGTGATGTAACGAAGTAATGAATTTTTATACCATTGTGTCTTCGTTTGCTATCTTACGGAGTTGGAATCCTTTCTATCTTCTAAACCCTCGTACATCCATCTTCTCGAAGCCCCCGAAGCAAACTGCGTTCTTTATACAGGCTTTACACATGCATCATGCCTCCCAGCTCTCTCGGTGGATTAATAGAACCTCGTTGTAAACTACGAAGCTCGGTTTTGTGAACCCCTCACTCCTGATGGAGAGCCCTATCCTTAGGCAAAATCAACCAGCTCACACCAGCGGCACCGAGCAAACCAACAAGCATGGGCTGCAGGACCTGGACACCAACCTGTCCCGCGATGATACCCGTCAAAGCGGGAAAGACTGATCCGCCGATTTGACCAAGTACGAAGACAAATGCTATATAGATGATCAGAATATAAATAAATGTACGGCCTCACGGATTCCAAGGGTTGGAGGCTGGCTTACCGATTGCCGAAGAGCGGATCTCTGGCGAGAAGATCTTTGAGCCGACCGATATACCCTAGGCTAGAGGTTAGAGTTGGGGCCATTAAAATAGGGTGGTGGACACATACTGTTGCGAAGAAAGGACCAGAGAAGAATCCTAACAGACTGACTGCTACTGCCTCGGTGATGATATTTGGGACACTAGTAAACCACGGGTATTAGCAAAAATAAAGCAAGATATCGGAGTATATAGTTAGATAGGATCGTAGAGGTAGTACTAAACTCACAGCCAGAATACCAACTGCAGCCCCACACACAGCAAAGAGTAAATAAAGATCATTCGACGCTCGCCGAGTCTATGCGTAGGCTCAGCGAGTATAAGGCGTCCTAGAAAGGCGCCGCCGTAGAAACCGGCTGGGACGTAACCCATTGCTTTGACATCGCCGTTACGGACGTTGACAAGGTACTCGACCATCCAGCCTGATACAATTAGTTTCACGGAACATATAGGGAACCAAGAGAAGACAAACCTCCAGCGGTGATCGAAGCCCCAAGAAAGAAAAAGAAAAACAAACTCAACAACCAAACCCCCGGAGTAGAAAGCGTATCCTTAATCTCCTTAAGCGCAGAATTGGAAGCTGTCCTACCACCTCTGTCCCCTCTCAAAACAGTCGGAGTAGCCATACGATCCCGGAACGAAACACCCACAAACGCGAGATTGGCCACACCCACGCCAAGCGGGAAAAGATAGAAAAGATACCATTTCGAATCGACATTTGCCGACGCCACTCCCGTCGCTACGAACGGGCCAACTAGACACCCGGCCATGTACATAGCGTGGATAAAGCCGAGCCATCGATGCGCGCCGTTCAGCGCCGAGACGAAGGTATTGGCGTGGGTGTCGTTGTAAGCTTGACCTAAGCTAGCGAGAAAGAATGTTACCGCATACAGAGCGAATGGCGGCTCCCAGACGCGCAGTACTTGGGCTAGGACTTGGATCGCGGCGCCTAGGCTGAGGATTGGGCCTAGGTCTAGGTATTGGGTTATTTTGCCGTTTGTTAGGGCTGCGATTAGCCAGCCGAAGAAGGTTGTGCCGTATCTGACGGTGTTAGCATTGTATTGGCAGATGAACATGTATTCTTGAATTCTTGAATAGTCTTACAAAACGGCTACCATGTTTGTCCCGATGTCGTAGGTGCGTATCACGTAGGGAATGAGCGATCCTAGACTTCCGTCGTTGACCCCTGCGACGAAAAAGGATAATCCTGCGCTGAGGATTTTGGCATACATCCATTTTGGTTCTGGGGGTCTTGAGTCTTGAAATGTTTCATTCTCGGTTGGTGTTGCTTCGGTGGAAGCTCTTGTCTGTAGTACGATTGTCTCTGTTTGCGTTTGGGTGCTCATGATGAATAGAATATGAGAATTTGGTTCTTGGGTAAGACCACAATCCGGGAGTGCAGTTTTTTAAATCCAACAAGAAGCGGCAATTCGGCCCGGGTTTGCGTCTTAAACGAAGTTCAATATCAGAACGGGAACGGCCAAAAACGTGGAGAAATGCGGAGTTGGCGGTGCTTGGCCCGAGGTTTAGCCGAACACGAGGTGGAAGATCATTACATTAGCCAACTCAAAAGGGAATTTGAGAGTCATAAAGACGCTGTAATATCGTCTGGGATCTATCTCTAGCCATTCTCCTCCTAAAACAAGCATTTCTTGGATAATAAGAGGGACACAGAGTCAGGTATATATTTGGACCCACCCCAAGCATGAGAGAGGCGGTTATTGTATACTTTTATAGCGTTGGAAATGTAATTGATCCGGGTGATTATATTCCACAGCCTTGGAAGACTGGAGTTGTTATTGAGAATAGAGCTAGTTCGCTTTCAATAGCTGGACAGTAAAACTAGTTCGAAGCAGCGTTGCATTAACAATCACCTAAGGCACTTAAATAATACCCTCGATATACCACAGATCCCACCTAAAGAATAGCAGTAGCATTCGCATGAGACCCGACACCACCTATTAAGCCGTTAACATATTCCATACACCCAGAACATAAACCCAACTGCAAAGCCCATACGAAAAATACATACCAGGCATATTGGCTGGGGCACTAGTCATAAAGAAAGACCACTTCCCCCTCGCCCGACACTTCTCAGCAAGCTTCTCCAAATCCCACATCTCACCAATAGGACACCCCCACAACGCCAACAAGCTCTGATGCAAATAGTCTTGTTCAGGAACAGGCCACGACTCAAATGTCGGCGAGTCACCCGCCACAGCTGCAAAATAGCAATCATGCAACCAGTCCCGGATAGCCGGCTCGCGTGAGAGTCCCGCAAAGCACAGATCCTCATGGGACCGTGTCGCGGCTGCATACCGCTGCTCAGAACTGAGCTCGTAGTATCGCTCCACGAAGCCGGAGCGCACGAGTAGAATGTCTCCGATGCGGATGTCGCCGCCTTCGGACTGCGGCCGTAGATCGAGGCCTTGGGACGTTGCGCATGCTTGTAACTCCGAGAGGGTGATGCTGTGTGTTGTGTAGGGGTCGTAGGGTTTGTTGTGGGTTTTGGCGTAGCGGTGGTAGTCTAGGAGGATTCCTCGACCGGCGATACCGTGCGTTGCCCAGTGGTGGATGCTGCAGCGGTGGTTCGCGGTTTCGCCTACGAAGTCGCTGCCTTTGGCCTAGGTGTTGATGTATTAGCTTTTGGGGATGGAAGATGGGGGATTTGAAGCATACCCCATTGTAGAAACATTGGCTGTCAATGTGGGCGAACTATGGATGTATTAGATTAGGGCTCGTTCTTTTAGTGAGAATAATAACTCACATGTCGGAATCCATCCCACTGCGTCCCGCTCTGCGGGTTCATAATGTATGTATCATCGTAAGCAATGCCATCAATCAGCGTTTTGATGTTATGCTGGAACACTTCGCGGTCAAAAGCCGGCTTCTCGGGTACTGTGAGAGGAAGACTTGATATTGATACTTGTAAGCGGATATTTTCATTTGGCGTAATCTTATAGTCCACTGTACTTACTCCAGTCGCACCATCTCGCCAGTATCAATCTCAGCAGCAGATGCTTTCACCCGCTGCGGTGTCAAGAGGTTCAATCTGCCTAACTATACCCCAAGCAAATTAGCCACATAAGAACAGAACATATCAACAGGAAATACAGCATCACACCTCATCATCTTTGCCCCAGACCCAAGCGGCACCCTCAGGTGCGCCAGGAAGCCTTGGAAGATCTTTCCGCGAAGGGAACTTGGTATTGTTCGGATCCCAGGGTAATTGGCTGGCAACTTGAGTGGAAGACGACATGGGGTTATTTTGAATATGATTTGATATGGCAGAGAGTCTAGAAATACTGCGGGACGCCATGGGGAAGAGAAGTACTGGATATACACCGAGGGAACAAGTTTAAACTCCAATTTGAAGCACTATTGTAGCACAGTGAGTAGACTGACTAGATGGAAAGTTACGTGTTGCACACAGGCGAATTTATAGTGGAAGCAAGGGGGTATTGGGGCAGATCGGAAGGTATAAAATTAAAATTGTTCTTTGTTCTCTGAATGGCTCGAGTTCGATCTATCTCGGGGATGTACGGATCTCCACATAGTTAATCGATCTGTGTAGTGTAATTTCTTTGTTACAATTCCTAAGAAGAGCGGTCAGTCCAAGCTAGAGGCATGATATATGATGTATCAAGTTTGGGGAGGAGAGCTCATATTCAGAGTTGGGTCTAAAGGATTCAGCTGCTTTTTGGGTCTTGGGCCTCGATCTAGCGAGTAAATACATATGTAGGATGGCGAATTACAACGCTGTACTCCGTATACAATGTTTACATAGATCTAGGGAAGAAAGAGATTCGAAGGCCATTTAGCCTCGTTTTTTGCCTTTTTCATTTAGGTCATTGGGGGAATTATTTCCCCCAGATGGTTTACACACAAATAACGATATCTCCTCTGTGCGAGCACGAGAGATCATGGTGCATTGGCCACTTTCTGCGCAGTGAAAACATGAGAAGGAAGAATCCACGGGATCCAGGAATTTCAGAAGACGCTGCAGAAAGGGTATGCGTGACAAAAAAAAAAGAGATAACAATAAACACAGAGAAACACCCATAATTGCTGTTGCAGGAAGTATCGTATGGCCAACCCAGTATGCCCCCGGCCCCAGTTTGCCATTGCGCCGAAGAGACTAGAAAAGATTCAAGTGTGATTATTCGTTTCGGTCATAGGTCTTGCCACCCCAAGTATGAAAATAAGATGGCAATCATCGCTAGAAGGACATGTAATCAAAAAAAAGATCTCGATCAACCCTGGGATGGGACACCAGTGGACTCAGAGGGGACCCGACCGCCACGGCCACGTCCGCCATAGCCACGGCTGTAACCACCTCGACCACGACCATAGCCGCGGCCGCGGCCACGACCACGGTAGTTGGGGCGGTAGCCATCAACGCTACCCTGTCCGAAGGTTTCCATATTGCGTTTCTCCTCCTCGCCGCGCCATTCACGACCACCAACACGAGCGGTGTTTTCTTCACGATCGCGAGCCTCACTCGAGATATTGTCGAAGAAGGAGGAACCGCGGTTGTAACCATGGTTCGAAGCGCCGCCGCCGTTTGACATGGATTCCATAGATTCTGCCTCCTCGGCTGCATGGGCCTCAGCTTCAGCAACAGGAACTCCAGTGGCAATGGCCTCCTTCACCAAATCTTGCTTGTTGAATTTGGCGTTTGCAGTTTGGAAATCGTAATCCGATTGGGGGACGTCGATTTTCTTGGGCTGCTGCGGAGGACGAGCACCGCCGCGTCCACCACGAGGGTGGTGATGACCGCCTCGGGGGGCACGGGTGTTGTCATAAGGGCGCATGTGGTTCATCTGCTGCGTAAGCGCATCCACGGCACCTTCGGGCTGCCCGGGTTGCTTTTGAGCACCAGGCTGCGGCAACTTGGCCATGGCGGCAGCAACCGCCGCAGTGGCGGCCGCGGTAGCATCGGTGATAGACTGGTTATTTCCCCGAGGGGCGGTAGGAATGTGGGCGATCGGAGGATTAGGCTTCGGGGCAGCGATCGGGATAGCTGGCATGACTCGGCCATTCTTCTGAGCAGTTAGAGGAGCAGTACTGACAGGACCTTGCAAAGCTTCAGCCACAGTAGGCTTAGACTCGATTGGAGGAGTGGGGGCGTTCTGAGCGGCCGGGGTTGCGTTACGGCTCGTAGACTTGTTGGGAACCTTGTCCCCGACCGGGAGTTCGGAGGTAGGCTTAGATGCGGGAGCGGCACCGGGAGGTCCGGGGCGCTGAGATCCAGGCTGCTGAGGACCAGGCTGCTGAGGACCAGGTTGCTGAGGACCGGGCTGCTGAGGTCCAGACTGCTGGCCAGGGCCAATGGGCATCGGCGGTTGGAATTGACCAGGGCCAGGGGGGAATCCATGACCTGGAGGGGGGTACCATCCGGGCGGAGCACCATACGGCGGGAAACCGGGACCGGGAGGGAATGGAGGAGGTGGTCCAAATCGCTGTCCGTAGGGAGGGTAGAAACCTTGCTGGAATTGGTGCGGCGGGGGGTAACCGGGAGGAGTTGGGCCGGCTCCCTGGGGCAGCTGGGGAGGGCCCTGGGGAGGAAGATTCTGTGGAGCAGGTCCTGAATCAGGCCCTTGGGTTGGAACTGGTCGTTGCGCGCCCTATTTGCACTGGTCAGCACACCGTATACACGATGATACAGAAAACAAGTCCACCATTGGGAATTGATCATCAGAAGGAAGGCAACGGAAATCTCTACACGGTTTTGCGCATTCAGAACAGGTCTGTGAGTTTACATCCGGGAATTTTTCGTCACTTGATCAATTCGCCCAGAGAATGGGCGGTGGTTTGTTGTGCAGGATGGCATGGTGGATTCGAGGAGAGAGCTGTGGTGACTTACCCCGAGAATGGCAGGGTCATCTGGTACCCGAGGAGCTTCCTGCGGTGCGGGGTCCTTTTGCTCCTCCTCAGCAATACTGATGTCCTTCACATCACTTCCTCGAAAGACGATGTACTCGTAGACACTGGTGGAGGGGGGGACTTCCTCGGCGGGGTTGCCACGGCGCCCTTCTGAGCCGAATGACATGACATTCTCAAGAGCTATCGTGGAAGCTTCTGGGTTGATTTCGTGAAGAGTACCGACATAGCTGAAAGACAATTAATTGTGAACAAGGCAATTGAGAGTCTGATAATAAACTCACCGAATGTCACTTTTCGAGATCAGGTTGAAACGCTGACTGCTAGATGTTAACTCCCGGCCACCTTGGCTCCGAAGATGTTCAGACTGACCCTATGAGGTGATTCATTTCCATGGCAGCTGTGCGCGATATCGCGCTGGGTAAAAAAACGAGGGGATACGGAGGGAAAGAATAGGCAAACGAAGAGGTTTGAAGAGACAAGATAGGAGGTTGGGAAGAGAAGGGAAGGGAGAGGAAACGCAAATTCTGTGGTTTTGTGGAGGATGCGGGCTACGGTGGACGACGTGAGCTCGGATAGCAATTTTGGAGCGGGGGAGAAGTTGATGGGGAAAAATGAGAGCTGCGTTTACGTTTTGACTTGATTCTCAAAATACTTAAAACACGATGACGACATCTTCGAACCGAGATCATTTCTTTCAGACATCGTGAGTCAAAACAATTCTTAGATCTTTGAATTTAAAAAAAAAGTATTAATTGACATCCCTCGCAGCGCATCTTTGGATGAGCAGGAGCGGAAAGATGCCAAGTCCCAGAACACCAATGGAAACCCTATTCGACTACAGGGCAAGATCCTAGCAGCTCATCCAGACCCCTGGAATACTGGCTCGATTTATGTTGCCCAAAGTAATGGCACCGTACGAAGGATCATCCTTGCCGTAAGTTCAATCGTAATCTCAAACCGTCTCAAAATTCCATGTTCTCACATCCCTACAGACAGGAGAAACAGCTAGGGCGTTTACAGGTCCTATGGCTCCCGTGACTAGTCTTTGTTTGAGTCCCGATGGCAAGCTCCTGTTTGCCGGGTGCTGGGATAAAGCTATCTGGAGCTGGGACACAGCCACTGGCCAGCCACGCCAGAAGTACGAAGGCCATGCCGACTTTGTTCGATCAGTCACCAGCACAAGACTGCGTGGGGATGACCTGCTCATCTCCGGTGGTGCCGATGCACAAGTCCTGGTGTTCAATATCACAAGTGGTGAGCGGTTGGAGACCTTCAAGGGCCACTCCCGCGGCATCCAGGACCTTGCCCTTGACCCGGAATCCGAGAGCACCCAACCAATCGTATTTAGTGCAGGAAGTGACCGGGAGATTCGCCAATTCAGTATCTTTGGCGGCGGTAGTACTAAGGACCCTCTCCTTCCACATGACACCAGTGTCTACAAGCTCTTTTTCGATAATGACGGTGATCTCTGGACTGCTTCGGCTGATAAGACTGCCAAATGCTTGGTTAGAGAGGATGGGTGGAAGGCCAATCTGACCCTAGAGCATCCAGACTTTGTCCGTGATGTTGTCGTCTATGAAACAGGAGGCTGGGTTGTGACTGCCTGTCGGGACGAGGAAGTTAGAGTATGGAACCGATCGGTAAGGAGCTCTTTCTTCTTCAATCTTTACATGGGGTATATGCTGATTAAAATAGACTGGAGCACTCCATCATACTTTCTCCGGCCACTTCGAAGAGGTCACTGGGCTTGTGCTTGTAGGGTCAACAATTGTCAGCGTAGGAATCGATGCGACCATTCGCCAATGGTCCCTTCGACCCGATGAGCTTCAGCAAGCAGTGGATCTTGCAAAGAAGCCGGCAGAAGAGGAGGGAAAGGAGGAGGAAAAGCCAGCCGAATCAATGTTAACGGCGGAGGAAGAGGCAGAGTTGGCAGAGCTCATGGGAGATGATTAGATGATGTGATACCCAATTGTGTTTTGAGCATGTGTATACCTAGCAGAGACATGTACAGTGCACCGAATACCATATACAATGTAGACTATACAGTACTGTCTACAATATACAGTGCGCCTGCAACCAGGTATAGTATGGATCACGTGACATTCCTGATGCAGCCATGACGCACAGGGCCGATCTCCCGCGACCTCGACCTTCGCCTCGACTCCCCCGCCCAAATAGCGCTGGCCCGCACACGACTTTATTCTTCAAGACACGCTCTAAACCGCCCCGACCCCCTCTAACCTGGCCTATTTGTCTCCCTAGTTACGAGATATTATTTGTGCCACACGAAATTTATATCCCACGGACTCGATCACACGTGGGGTAGCTTCCGAACTTGGGTACCTAGGTATTGTACTGCCGGAACCCGTTAGTACCCCTCTTGGGCCTCGGACTGACGGACGTCTAGTCTCCGACCAGAAAAAGGATTGGAAACTCAGTCATAATGGCCGCCTCGATCAACCACTCACATCCACGTCGTGATGTACCTGACGCAGGCCCAAAAATGGTCAATCGTTTGCAGCAGAGCAAATCCCCTTATGTGAGAGATGCGTTCCCTTGAGAAATTGCAACACGCTCACGGAACAACAGGTCCGAGCACATATGAACAACCCGGTAGCATGGCAAATCTGGGATGCAGAAGCTATGGAGCTTGCCAAGAAGCACAATCGTTTAATCTTTCTCAGTATCGGGTACTCCGCATGTCATTGTAGGTTACAACTACTCCACTTGGGGGTACTTGTATTCTAATCTTGTCTAGGGTGCCATGTCATGGAAAAAGAATCGTTCATGTCATCAGAGGTGGCCTCGATTCTGAATGAATCCTTCGTCCCGATCAAAGTTGACCGCGAAGAGCGACCAGATATCGACGACGTTTACATGAATTATGTCCAGGCCACAACGGGTTCGGGTGGCTGGCCCTTGAATGTGTTTTTGACTCCTGACCTCGAACCTGTGTTTGGTGGCACTTACTGGCAAGGCCCAAACTCAACCACATTTACGGGCCCCGAGGCAATCGGGTTTGTGGAGATTTTAGAAAAATTGAGAGATGTGTGGCAGACACAACAGCAGCGTTGTCTCGACAGCGCTAAAGAAATCACGAAACAATTGAGGGAGTTTGCCGAGGAAGGGACGCACTCACAGCAAGGCGATCGCGATAATGATAATGACGAGGAAATGGATATTGAGCTTCTAGAAGAAGCGTATCAGCATTTCGCATCTCGATACGACTCGGTCAATGGCGGGTTTGGCCGCGCACCCAAATTTCCTACGCCGTCTAACCTCAGCTTTCTACTCCGGCTCGGTGCCTACCCGACTCAGGTCACAGATGTTGTAGGGCATGATGAGTGTGAACAAGCAACGGCAATGGCCGTCACGACACTAGTGAACATGGCTCGTGGTGGCATTCGGGACCACATCGGCCACGGATACGCACGGTATAGCGTGACGACGGACTGGGGTCTCCCCCATTTCGAGAAGATGCTTTATGACCAGGCACAGCTATTGGATGTTTACGTGGACGCTTTCCGGCTCACTCATGACCCCGAACTCTTAGGCGCTGTCTATGACCTGGCTGCCTACTTGACGAGCGCCCCGATACAGTCGCCCACCGGAGGGTTCTTTTCTTCGGAAGATGCCGACAGTTACCCTCATCCCAATGACACCGAAAAGCGGGAGGGTGCCTTTTATGTTTGGTCGCTGAAGGAACTCACTTCGGTCCTCGGCCCTCGGGATGCTCCCGTTTGCGCCAAACACTGGGGTGTTCTTCCCGACGGCAATGTTCCACCCGAGTACGACCCGCATGATGAGTTCATGAACCAGAATGTGTTGTCCATCCGCGCCACACCGAGCAAACTCGCTAAAGACTTCGGTCTTAGCGAGGAAGAAGTGGTCAAGATCATCAAGTCATCAAAGCAGAAGCTGCAGGATTATCGCGAACGAACACGCGGGCGGCCAGACCTGGATGACAAAATCATCGTGGCCTGGAATGGATTGGCGATTGGTGCGCTTGCAAAGTGTAGTATTTTGTTTGAGGAAATTGAGAGCTCCAAGGCTGTGCATTGTCGCGAAGCGGCAGCACGGGCAATCAGCTTCATTAAGGACAACCTCTTTGACAAAGCCACGGGGCAGCTATGGCGCATTTACCGCGACGGAAATCGTGGAGACACCCCAGGCTTCGCCGACGACTACGCATACTTGGCCAGCGGGCTGCTTGACATGTATGACGCTACTTACGACGACAGCTACCTTCAATTTGCCGAGCGACTGCAAGGTGAGAACACCCCTTCGATTTGAACGAGATCTAATGGCTAACTTGGTGACTCCAGATTACCTTAATGAATACTTCTTGGCTCAGAGTGGCTCTACAGCTACCGGATACTACAGTACACCTTCCATTACCACCCCTGGTATGCCTGGCCCGCTCCTCCGTTTGAAGACCGGCACCGAGTCAGCAACACCTTCGGTAAACGGAGTCATTGCGCGCAATCTACTACGCCTATCCGCTCTACTCGAGGATGAGAGTTACCGGACCTTGGCCCGGCAGACATGCAACACCTTCGCGGTGGAGATCATCCAGCACCCCTTCCTGTTCGTAGGAATGCTGGATGTGATCGTGGGCCTCCAGATTGGCACTCGCACAGTGACGGGTGTGTTTTCCACCGCCGATATCTCCTCGATTGCGAATCCACGTGGCGACACTCTCCTCGGTCGGAACGACGAGCCCGTGTCGGCACTCGACCTAATCCGACAACGGGTCCGAGCCGAGGCCGGCGTGGCCGTGTCCTCATCTATCGTGGTCACTGCAATTGTCGACATTCGCCCCTCACACCTGAAAGACTTTGTAGGGAATCAGTCCTTCTGGCTCAAATCCCGAAATGCGCTGTTTCGTGATTTAAAGGCCGGCGAGCCTGCCAAGAACTACTTGATGACTTGTGAGGCTGGGCGATGCCAAACCATTGATCTGTAGGCGCTACGAGTTTTTCTTTTTCTTTTTTTTACGTTTTTCGATATTCACATCGAGATTGTGTGGCTGTGGCGTTCCGTTTGGTTGGGTACGGGTGATAGTATGCCACCTTTGACTTAATTATTACAAGAATAGTCGGCCGCTTATGCGGCCTTATTATGTCCTTTTGGTCGTCTTTTCAGATGTATGTGAAGGCGGTAGAAAGTATACCTTGTGCAGAGGACTTTTCTATAACCTTTGATTTCTTCATATTGCCAGTAGTTATTATAGGAAGGGGGGAGGGTGTGATCGCTGGCGTAGTTCCACCAGCGGCCAACATCGGCTTCAATAAAGTTGTCTCTAGGTGCTCCACGAGTTGTCGCAGCTGGTCATCGTTATGGCAGAGATCTACATCGTCGGCGAAGTGGGCTTGCCCTTGGGTGGGGAGGAATCAGAAGACAGACTTCAGAAAATGGACTGTATCATCATCATCATCATCATCATCCATTTAGGGATTCATACTCATCTAGCCTAGCGAACATCTTCTGTCGGGTAGCGGTGTATGCATCGAATTGCGCTTCCGATACGGGAGGACTGAGACTGCCCGACGACATCCTAAAGAATCTATAATCAAGTCCTACCTAGGTAGTTAGGTCAGCCCGGTCAGTCGACGTGTGGATGCGGCCCTCCGAGTATGGTACCTGCCGATCGCCAGAAATCGACATGGATCGGTAGATATGAAATAGGTGGAGCCTTGTAAGGGTAAACAATCTAGTAGGACTGGATGTAGAGATGGATGGTTGGAGATCGATGCCGATGTTGACAAAACAATAGATGGGTCATTGTTAGGGGATTAGCAACTCCTTGGTAGTCCCGAGGTCAAAACCTTCCAAGGTTCCAAGGTTGGAAGTTGTACATCCATGGATCCATGGATAGAAAAGTGAACCTTGGAACATTTCAAAGATAAAAAGGACATCTAAATAAACATAGACCCAAAAAGACATGACAAGGCCGCATAAGCGACCGACTATTCTTGTGTAGTTAGTTAAGAACATTGTTCTTTTTGCATCTCCCATAACATCCCACAATAGATGGTAGCACGTCCAACGTCGATCTAAGGTAAAATGATCATCAAAAATTTTCGAAAAATCTGTTTGGAGGTTACCCATGATAACTAACTAGTCGTTGCACTTTACGCGATTTCAGAGCGGATCGCCTACCGGCCCTCTAGACTGTGGACCCTAGGCTCAAATGCCGGAAAGGTGGATGCCCAGGTGTGCATGTTGAAGGCTAGAATCTACTAGTAGTACTAGTACGGAGTACTCCGTAGTCTTACTCCGTACGGCAGATGGGATCGTACATGATGTTTTGGAATTCCCGCTTGTTACAATGTATAGGCGCCTTGTCCCACCCTGACCCATGGATGCGAGGTTGTACCAACGGGCGTCACGTTCTGATTGGTTGTCCCATCTTGATTTTGATCTCCCACTATCACGACGATCCATGGCCAAATATTGGAAGCGGGCTGCCTAAAACTCAATATAAGAGATGTCCAAAAAAACAGGGAACTCTCATTTTCATGTCGGGTATTCCGTATTCCGGAGAATATATTGTTAATCCCGTAAATGAGTGGCTGAAACGAGGTTGATTGATTTAATATAACACAAGTTCCGCCCGTTCAGACTACCGAATCGGCCTCCAAGCCAAGTTTCTTAGCGGGATAAGCGGGTGTGCAAGTGGAGAAGTTTTGTTTTCTGATGGGTCGTTTTGATTGGTGGTTAAAGCTACGGGTGGACACTTTGAAACCGTTCCTGGCTAAGGGGCTTCCAATGTTGACAAGTCCCCTGGCTTCGATCATACAAGATCTCGATTGCTCTTTTGTACTCGGAGTAAGTACTCCATAAGATTTTCCTCCTGAAACCCACGGTACTTTTAATTACCTTATTTCCTTTGGCAGCCTCTTCTGACTAGCGTACGTACTACGTACCCCAATATGTGGGCTTATAGAGTGGTCCAGGCAATACGTCCAGCGGACCACCCGTGGACAATCACACATCACACAGCATATTCTTAATTTTAAAATTTAATATATCGATATCCTTAATACTTCAAAAGGAGATTACACATAAAAATATCGGAGAATATTTGCTTAATCTCCAAACCAGCCTCATATCTGTGTGAAATGGTATCTAGGACTAGGAATGTACTATAGAATGTGCCACGGCAAGGTATGTTCAACTCTCAAGAGGCTGGAGATTCCCCCCAAAGAAAAGAGAATAAGTATAGGAGCCATTGAAGGGTTTCAACTGATATAATAATTTTATAAAATAATTACATCGCATTTGCTCCAATTCTCCAAGTTCCTTTGGACCTTCATTTAAAAATTAATATCCCGATTGTTCGCACGGCCCCTCTCCACTTCCTTCTCATCTCCCCTTTCTACATTATTTACCACATTAACCTCCTCTTCTCTCCTTCTCCCTTCTCTCCTCGTCCTCACCAATTCTCTCAGCCTGCATCTTATCTTTCTTTCACTCCTTGAAGAAAGAAGGTGTTTTTTTTTTTGAAGGCCTGCCATTCCTTTATCCCTAACGTACACACTCCTTTGTCAAAGCAGTCGATCTGCTTGACCCAATCTCCCATTCTCTTCATACAAACTTCCTGGAGAAGTTTCTTTGTCTTCAATCCAACAATGCGTTCTGCTGTCATCTTTGCCGCCTTGGCGGTCGGCTCTTGTGCCAGGGTTATTGAGAAGGAGGTTTACGTGACCGAGTGGACTACCACCACCGTTACCGAGACTGTCACCCAGTGGCCCACCAACACCCCCAGCACCGCTGTTTTGGTCAAGCAGGACCACACCAAGACCACCAACGCTGCCCTTCCCACTGTCGACGTTGCCAAGAAGGCCCCCGCTGAGGTCGAGTCCGCCCCTGCTGCGGCTTCTACCACTACCGCTGCGGCTCCTACTACCGCTGCCGCCGTGGTTGAGTCTGAACCCAGCAGCTCGACCACGTCCTCCACTACCTCGTCTTCGACCACCGAGGCCGAACTCAAGACCGTGGCTACTGCTGCCCCCGTGACTACCTCCGTCGCTACCTCTTCGGCTACCTCTTCGGCCACCTCGACCACCGCCGCTGCCACTGCCGCCACTAGCGCTACCAGCTCCTACCAGGAGTCCATCCTGCACTACCACAACCTTCACCGTAGCGACCACTCTGCCAGCGGCTTGACCTGGTCCGAGGACCTCGCGGGAGCTGCCAAGACTCTCGCCTCGACTTGCTCGTACGGACACGACACGTAAGTATTCCTTCGTTTGGCTTGAGAAACAATCATACTAACGTCAACTAGTTCCATCCCGTCTGCCAGCGGAGACTACGGTCAGAACATCGCATACGGTTACGAAGCGGCTCTCGTCGGTGAGAAGGTTATCAGCGAGATGATGTACACTGACGAGGCGCCGTACTTCGCCAGCCTCTACGGCGAGGCCGACCCTGATATGACCAACTTTGAGAAGTGGGGCCACTTCACTCAGATCGTCTGGAAGGCTACCACTCAAGTCGGTTGTGCCACTGTTAGCTGCTCTGACTTGAAGAATGTTGGTGGTGCCGCCCCCTACACTGTCTGCAACTATGGCTCGCCCGGTAACTACGCCGGCGAGTACGCCGACAACGTCTTGAAGCCCAGTTCATAAACGTCTCGGGATATATGGAGCTGTTGATTTGAGAATCCCACATCTGATATGCTTGTGTGGAGTGATCTAAACCTATTGATCCTGTTCTTCTAAACAACATGTCTCCCCCATTCGCTTTCCGCCATCTGGATTTGTCTTCTTGTCTTTACCTTCTTCATCATTTGCATGTCCGGCCTCGATCGGTGACCCATACTGTATGTATGCAAGCGTGCTTTGTCCTTCTCCTTTGGAGAACTCATGGCAATGCAGATATTATTGTTCCTTGTGAATATTCTTTTGACTCCTTGTCTTCCGCCACTCTTGTGTGCGGCTCATCCTGTGGATAGCAAAATCTCTGGCGTCATATTTTTTCCCCCATCATTTGCAAGCGTGATGTACTGTGTACCCCTAGCGTATTATGAAGTTACCTCAACATCCTCCACGAAATCGTAGGATTTTCTATTGTAGACCCGGTTGTAGTTGGTTATATGTTCATTTTTAGCCCTATGACGCTGTATTCACGTGACCACGAGCTTCCCCGCATGACCGGTCCCTTCGCCCGAAACGTCATTAGGACATGAAACGAGAGCTCATGCCGATATACTTCAAATTCCAAGAACTTCTGTGTCGGGTACACGGTAAACTACTTCCACCGTCCCGAGAGTCGCCTTTTGATCTTTATTAAAGAGCCAGTCGACCTTAATCTGTCAACCTCAACGCGGTCCAAGCTTTCTTTGTACATCTTTATCCCGAGCCAAGATACCTGCGGCAACGTGCAGGGTCCATCGGTGATTGACATTAACCTTGGAAGTAAGTTCTTAGCCTGGTCTATCCGATATCCTACCCTATCATCTCCCTTTTAATTACCCCCACGGGGTGAGGGGCATATCCTCCCAAGACAAAAGCCATTCCATTGTCACCTTCATGGAAAAGGCTTTGAGGTGTGATTTATACATGCTTCAAACCCTCGGAATCTCCCATGGCACCTAAAGGGGCACTGTAGAAATCATAAGCTACTTGTCCACGGGGTTCTTTTGTTGGTAATCATTTGACATCTGACAAGCGGCACAGCGAAACTCATCCGTTTCTCCGGCGCTATCATTCCGTTCTTCCACCGTATCACCCGGTCACACTAACCCGCACCTCGGGGTTGCATACTATTTGGACTATTGAACAAGTGCTCTGTAAGTACCTCGCTCAATCTGTGTTCCTTTTTCCTTTTCCCCTTAGGCCCGAGCCGGATCCACAGTCGTCAAGATCACTCTATAATTCCCCCATATAACATTACCATGCTCTCTTCCTGTCTCGCGCCACCTTGATTTCTTCTTATCTCTGCATGATCTTTATTTTGTGACCTTCGTATATTCCCATCCATCTTCTTTTCATCCCCTCGTCCCCTTACCCATCTGTCTGCATTTGCACATGACATAGTCTCAATGCCATCATACTGCCTCCAAGACTGCCACTACTTCTACCGCACAGCCCTACGCCTCTTGTCAATCCCCACCGTCCTCGCTAGTCGCTACGCCTGATTTATCTTCTCTCAAAACGTTGAACACATCTAACATCATGTCTTACTCCTCAATGGCAGTCCGATTCTTCACAGCCCCCAAACCACTCGGTGATTCCATGGAAACCGATTCAAACAAAAGGTCCGGGTCTGAGCCTCAAGGCCACACAGTCATGAGACCAAATGTCCCTGCTGAACATCCCTCCTCTGAGGTTGCTGAACCCCATACCCCTAAGAGCCAGGGCTTGACTTTCGCAAACCAGGATTCGCTGCCTAAGCTTCCTATTCCCGATCTGGAGGATACCTGTCGCCGGTACATAGATACTCTGCAAGGTTTGCAGAGCCCGCGTGATCATGAAGAGACCAAGGCCGCTGTTCGGGACTTTCTAAAGAATGATGGTCCTCTTCTGCAAGAACGGCTTAAGACTTATGCTGGTTCAAAGACAAGTTATATCGAGCAATTTTGTAAGTCTATTCATAACCCAGAATTTGATGGGAGGTTAGCTGATCATAGATAGGGTATGATTCTTACTTGAATTTCGATAATCGTAAGTTGGATTTCCTATTGGCATTTTTGGCGCCCATCTAATATTCGCAGCCGTTGTTTTGAACCTCAATCCATTTTTCCTTTTGGAGGACGACCCAACCCCCGCCAGAAATCACCAAGTTACTCGAGCTGCATCGCTGGTAATCTCATCATTGGCATTTGTTCGAGCTGTGCGTCGGGAGGAGTTGCCTCCTGATACCGTGCGAGGAACGCCTCTTTGCATGTATCAGTACTCGCGCCTTTTTGGAACGGCACGTCTGCCTACCGATAATGGCTGCGTCATTAGCCAGGACCCCTCGGCTAAACACATGGTGGTTATGTGTCGGGGACAGTTCTATTGGTTTGACGTCTTGGATGACAATAGCGATTTGATCATGAGTGAGAAGGATATCTCGCTTAACCTGCAGGTAATCATTGAGGATGCAGCTCAAACCCCGCTTCATGAGGCTGCGAAGGGTGCTTTGGGTGTACTCAGCACCGAGAATCGGAAAGTTTGGTCGGGGCTACGCGATATCATGACGAAAGATTCCAGATCTAACAATGCGGAGTGTTTGAACATTGTCGACACCGCGCTTTTTGTCCTATGTCTGGACGGCACAGAGCCATCCACCACGTCTGAGCTTTGTGCTAACATGCTCTGTGGCACAAGCGAAGTCGTGAAGGGCGTCCAGGTTGGAACCTGCACCAACCGGTGGTACGACAAGCTGCAAATCATCGTCTGCGAGAACGGTAGTGCCGGTATCAACTTCGAGCATACCGGCGTCGATGGCCACACGGTGCTACGCTTTGCCAGCGATGTGTACACCGACACCATCCTTCGCTTCGCAAAGACCATCAACGGCCAATCCCCAAGCCTATGGGCAACCAGCAGCCCCGACCCAGCGAAGCGCGACCCGCAAAGTTTCGGAAACGTGAGCACGACACCGCGCAAACTAGAATGGGACATGACACCCGAGCTTAACATCGCGCTCCGCTTCGCCGAATCCCATCTCTCCGACCTTCTCTGCCAGCATGAATTCCAGGTCCTGGACTTCGAAGGCTTTGGCAAGAACTTCATTACCTCAATGGGCTTCTCTCCAGACGCATTCATCCAGATGGCCTTCCAAGCCGCGTACTACGGCCTCTACGGCCGAGTCGAAAACACCTACGAACCAGCCATGACAAAGATGTTCCTACACGGACGCACGGAAGCAGTGCGCACCGTAACACCCGAGTGCATAGACTTCGTTACAGCGTTCTGGGGTGAGAACGCCGCCGAACAAAAGGTTGACGCCCTCCGCACTGCATGCAAAAAGCACACAGACGCCACGAAGGAATGTTCAAAGGGCCAAGGCCCAGACCGCCACCTATACGCCCTCTACTGTCTCTGGCAACGCTCCTTCGACGAAGCCCTCTTCCCCGACACCAGCTCAACAGGTGGATACTCCAGCCCCGGCGAAACACAGTCCCAAACCCAAAGCCAGGGCCCCGGATCACCAAAACTCTCCTCCTCCTTCCCTTCAGACGACGGCCTCTCTTCACTGGGAAGCAGCGCACGCGCCTACCGCACAACATCCGCGCCGACACCCGCGATCTTCGCCGACCCGGGCTGGGACAAAATCAACAACAGCGTTCTGTCGACCTCGAACTGCGGAAACCCCTGTCTGCGACACTTCGGCTTCGGTCCTACATCCGCCGACGGCTTCGGCATCGGATATATTATCAAGGACGACTCGATCTCGATCTGCGCGAGCTCCAAGCACAGACAGACGTCGCGACTTATGCACACGCTTGAGTCGTATCTGTTTGAGATTCGGAAGTTGTTGCGCGCGACGAATCGCAAGCCGACGAGTCCGCGTACCAGTCGTGCGAGAGAGACTGAGGCGCTGGCGGAGAGCTTGCAGTCTGAATCGCATCGGCGTGGTCGGCTTGTAAGAGGTGGGGGTGTGCAGGGTGCTGAGACGCCTACTTCGGCTGCTGAGAGTAGCTTTATGGAGGATGATGGGATGGGCGGATGTAAGTTTTTCAATCTTTTTTGTGCCTTTGGTTGCGGCTCTTTTGCTAACTTGTTATTCCTACTAGATGGCTTCTTTGATGCTGGTATGCTTCTTCATGCGCTTAAGGGTCTCAATGCGGAACGGGAACAACGCGGCGAGAAACCTGCTAGGCGGAGGTTTGTGGGAAAGAAGCTTCATCTTAATGAGTATTGATTTTAAGCATGCAACGGAAGAGAGTATCTAGTTATTTCAATTAGAAAGCGAAGTATGAATTTATATCTTGAAGATTCCTCAGTATAAAAACGGACATCCTCGGCAAATGTGGGGAAATCTCCGACACCGGATTAGCCGACTTAACTTATATAGCCTTCTTAACATATCTGAGTTTCAAATTCAACATTGCATATAATTCATTCTATAGAATCACTGTATCAATCTACATGTGTATGTGTATTCCACCCTGAACGCCATGACTTTACACGCCCTCCCAAAACGGGCGCCCCAGCTGCGGGCCCCCCTAGCAAGGCACTTCACAACCACCCCCCGCACCGCCAGTTATGCGGACACTCTACCAAACCTCAAGATTGGTGCTCATACCAGAGTATTATTCCAGGGATTTACAGGTAATTATTCCTGTTTGTTTTAATCGAGACTTGTCCCGCAATGGAATGCATGGAATGCTAATCCCTACCACAGGAAGACAGGCGACTGCCAACGTCAAGGAATCTCTTGAATGGGGCACTAAGATCGTGGGTGGCGTTAAGCCTGGTGTTGAAGGCGAACATTTAGGATTACCAGTCTTCCCATCTGTTAAAGCGGTATGAGTATCAGATTGATTAACCTCTCGTTGGGGAGGATGTAATTTAACCAGTTGACTGACGAGCACCACCTCCAGGCCCAAGAACGGGCAAAACCCGATGCATCGGCGATTTATGTTCCGGGAAACCAAACTGCCAAAGCTATTGAAGAGGCCATCGAAGCGGAGATCCCACTCGTCGTAGCTGTGGCGGAACATGTACCGATCCACGATATCCTTCGGGTATGACTTACTCATGATTAATCAATCGTACTGGTAAAGGGTGAAGTATCTTTGTTAACAGTACAACAGATCCACTCCATGCTCCAAACACAATCCAAGACCCGTCTAGTGGGCGCAAACTGCCCAGGCATTATATCCGCCATCGGTAAATGCCGAATTGGCTTCCAGCCACTACCTTGCTTCGCACCGGGTAATGTCGGTATCGTGGCTAAGTCTGGGACATTGAGCTATGAGACTGTTGCGTCAACGACTCGCGCGGGACTTGGTCAGAGTCTTTGTATTAGTATGGGTGGTGACGTGTTGGCTGGCACGAATTTTGTCGATGCTCTCAACCTCTTTGAGAATGATCCTGATACTCGGGGTATTATCCTCGTTGGTGAGATTGGGGGTACTGCGGAGATGGATGCTGCTGAGTGGATTAAGGATTATCGACAGAGGACTGTGGATCCTAAGTAAGTTATTGTGTCTTTTATTTGGGTTTTACGTGGTCTTTGGGGTTTCCGAATGCAATGCTGATATTGGATAGACCCATTATGGCCCTTGTTGGGGGATTGGAAGCACCCCCTGGGCGCATTATGGGACATGCCGGGGCCTGGGCTGCTCCTGGAGAACCAGATGCAGAAACCAAGTATCAAGCGCTTGAACGCGCTGGCGCGGTTATGGTCCACCACCCCGAGAAATTCGGCGAAGGGATGAAGACTTTGTTCGCGAATCAGTCTAGCCGGCTGGGTACAAATGTGAGTGTGCTTTTCTGAATCCGATCCAAGGTATACTGACATACCCACAGCCAATTTCCGGGACTAGCTCACAAAAGCGTGGCTTTCATACTATGAGAAGGGTTACGCCAACCTCGAGACGTATCGCTGAACACAAGCGTAATCTCTATATCAAGCAGTTCCAGGCATTCGATATCCTCAAGCAGAAGTCTGTCCCTGTGGACGAGTCGGCTTCCAGCTCTGATGGTTCTATTTCTGTTTCCATTACAGTCGACAGAACAGCTTTATCGCCATGCATTATTGCCTCGCCGACATCCGATTTTAACACAGCTCAGTCGAAGAAATTTCCATTTCCTTACACTCAGACCGAATTAGAAAGCTCTCTTATCGCTGCCGTTGCCTCCCATTTGGGTCTTCCACCTTCTACCCACAATCAGCTTGCAGGAATTGTACAGCCTCTTTGGGAAATTTACAAGGAGAAGGAGGCCTTTACGCTAGAGACACAGATTGGCATCTCCGCTGATGGTGTCTTGGAAATCTACGGTGCGCGTTTTGGCTTCGACGACGCTGCATTCCGCAGTTCAGGCCGACAGGAAGATATCCACAAACTTCGAAACAAATCCGAAGAAGTCCCAGAGGAAGTTGAAGCCGAAAAGGACGGAATTGTTTACGTCAAGTATGTAGAATCACATCCATGACTCCCGAAGTTTATCTGTGTCTTTACTGACATACAATAGGTTGGAAGGCGAAGGCAGCATTGGCACACTTGGTATGTATTCCGATTTACGCCTCGTTCAAAATAAAAGGATATTTACTCACAACATCATGAAGTCAATGGAGCCGGCCTTGCCATGAACACAGTTGACGCCCTCACTATTCACGGCGGCCACTGCGCGAACTTCCTTGACACCGGTGGCAAGGCTACTTCGGAGACTGTCAAGGCGTCATTCCGTGTGATTTGCTCTGACACCCGCGTCAAGGCCGTCTTTGTTAATATTTTTGGCGGACTGACTCGCTGCGACATGATTGCTGAAGGTATTATTTTGGCTTTCCGCGATTTGAATATGAAGGTTCCAGTGGTTGTGCGACTACGAGGTACAAATGAGGAACTGGGGCAGAAGATGGTAAGTATTGATCTAGATATCCGCTTCCATTGTCTAGTTGCTGACTTCTATGTTCATAGATCGCGGAAAGTGGCCTACCTTTGCATGCATTTGATGGATTTGAGGAGGCTGCAAAGAAGGTTATCGCGTTGGCTAATGGTCAATAGTTGCCTAGTTAGCTAGCAGAGACACATATAGAGAACTTTTGCTCTCGCCCTTCAAGGATAAATTGCTATACGAGAACATAAGGGCGATGTTTATCATCTATATAAAAGCCGCAAGTTTGAATAGGCCGTGGGCCTATTGGAAAGCATACAGAGCAAACATAACTATAGATACATGTTCAATAAGCATGGATTGACACTCAGCGGCTCCAGTAGAAGACCAAATCTTCAAAAGCCTTTCCGACATCCTCAAAAGGTACCTCGTGTCCTATCCGAGCCTCCAAATATTCCAAAGCCTTCGCCTGCATGGTCTGGGATTCCTCGCATGCGCCCAAAATCCCAGAAAGCCGCCACCATATTCTAGCGGTGAGAACGCCAGAGATATAATTCCCGGAATTAGCTGGTAGCTGCACAATCCGAAGGGCCTCCCTGAAGCATTGCCTAAGAACAGAATAAGCATTGAGTATGATATATAGGTGACCAAAAGGCCTATGATGCAAAATAGCCACAAGAGTTGAATACAATACTTACTCTGCTTCCCTGATATGTTGATCTGCAAACTTGGGCATGGAGAGTATGCACCCAAGTTTATTCCATGAATCCGAAGAAGTGAGATGGTCAGGGCCCATAGTCTCGCAGTAAGTGGCCAGGGCTTCTTTGTGCAACGAAAGGGCCTGGTCGTAGCACCCCTTCTGTAACATTATATTTCCCATGGTGTATTTTGCGGCCTCGGGATTTGTGTTTGGTTGGTTTAGAGCTCTTCTTGCAGTGAGCTCCGCCTTCTGTAGATCGCCTGACCAAAGGTAACAGCATGCCAAATTCTGCGTTAAGTTGCCCAAGCTCCATTCCTGCTCCGTTCCTAGTTTCATGCAACATTTGATGGCGTGCAGCAGAAGGCGTTCAGATTCCGCATACTGTTTCATTCCGGTACACGCATTGCCATGCGCGGACAATATTGATTTGTAAAGAGCTGAATGATGCAGATTGGGGTCTTCGGATGCTGCTTCGTCAAAGTACGTCTGGGAGAGTTTTATTGAGTGTAGCATGTCCTCGGTCCTGCACTCTTCTGCACATATCCTTGAATGGTAATAGTATAGTCGAGCCAGAATGATGGAATCCAAGGGATAGACTTTGTCTATGATGGCCTGCGCTTTCTGAAAGGCCTCCTGTCCTAAAGCATACTGACCAGTTTCAAATCCGTAACTATGAATACGAAAGTCAGTATTGAAGGTGATCCACTGTATACTTGCGAGGAGAGGAAAGCTCACTTCACCAGGTGACTCAAACATTGAAGGAGCATTGCTGATACGTGGCCAGGCGCGCCGGAGATAGTTTGGCGGTAAACGCTGAAGGCATGGCTCAGAACCCCCTCTATAAATTTCCATCGTTGAGGCTGTCTCACCGAAACCAAGTTGTCTTCGGGTAGATAGTTATGGATGAGTTCAGTGGCAAGGTGGATGGAATTCTGGAATCTCTCAAGACTTTGACTCAGCCGTCGAAAAGTTGCCATTTGAAAGAAACGATGGATCCGGAGTGTCTCTTCTTGCTCGTTGAACTCAACGAAAGATTGGCCGATCAAGCCCCCGACAGCGTCGAGGACCTTCATCTGGTCCTCCAGGAATGCACCATATCTATGCTTCATTTGCCTCGGATGAAACAGCTGTGTTGGGATTGAATCGGGGTCAAAGAGAGACAAGACGTCCAACAGGACCACTGAATTTGAAGATAACATAGTCATCGACATATTCCAAACTGTTATCACGTTTTTATTGTAGTTCGGTATGGGGAAGGAATCAATCTCGGCATGTCGAGTTTGATAAAGCTTGAAAAACTGGGATGGACTGCATCGTTTTGACCTCATGAATGATGCAGCCTGTCGGAGGCAAAGAGCCAATCCATCATATTGCTGGGAGAGGTCACGGATGGCTCTGATATCCTCCGAGCTCCAATTTCTGTCATCAAGTAGTGATAAGAGAAACTGGGGGCCAGTTTTATTGTCAAATGTTGCTGTAGTAATGCCGTGCTGTGCGTAACCCTCTTCACGAGTTGTAGGATTATTACTAGTAATTATCACCGAGCCTTGTCCCGAGCTCGGCCAATATGACGACAAAATCGAAGGTTCGTCGGCATTATCGAAAACAATGAGAAATGGAACCACTATTCAATTCGTGTTAGCGGTATAACCGTGGATCATGCGTTAAGGGCATTTGGAATCTCACGAACGTAAGTTGTTGATGAAATGAAGAACAGCTTCACAGGCCTGGCTCTCGTGGGTGAAAATGCCCAGTGCCCTCGCCAAGGAAATAAACTGGGTATCAAGCTTGCTTATGCTGTCTGCATAGAGCCAAATCACGACCTCATATCTGCCCATGCGGCGGTACATGTACTCTTTGGCTAGCGACGACTTTCCACTTCCACCCAACCCGTGTACCACAACACTTTGTATGCTCTGTGGATATGGCTGGGAGAAAATGGAATCCAGACGCGTCATCTGCTCTTCTCGTCCGAAGAATTGATCATTCCGAATGCAATTTTGTAGAAATCGGAACGGAAACGAAACCGGCAAAGGTACTGGAGGTGATGCAGATGCTGCATGCGATGTTTGGAGGATATCGAGGATGTGAATGTCGTGCTTACGAGAAGCTTTGATAGCAGCCGTAGCAATCAGCCGGTCAATATGTTTGGTGTACTGCTCGATAGTCTGCTGAGACTTGGTGAATTGGCTATTGAAACCAGGAGAGAACCAAATGCGAGCCGTGTTTGCTGTATAACGAATCAACCAATGGATCACAAGAAAGGAATATCATGTAGCTGTCTTACCCAGTGATGACCTCCGAAAGAATAGGATAGCTTCCACGAGGAATTCAACAAATGCACTACAAGTCTTCTTCAGATTCCGTGCAAGCTCGGCATGATCCGATGGGGGGAAGATTTCAGTCCAGTCCTGTACCAGAGGAAGATACATTGACAAAGCCTCAACCATGTCAAGTAGTTGCTCGTGCATACCAGAAGACGTGCTTGAAACCTGTAGATTGAACTTCTGGTCAATAAAGGTCTTCGTCGCGGGGAGGAAGTCTCTCGTACCTCGAGCAGGAGTCGCATGCCTCCCCATATCAACCCGACCGGTAGGTTACTCTGACCGACAACAACATCGATGGCCTTCCCAAAGGATAGGATATGGGAAGAAATTTTTCCAACACGATCCATGATAATGTGAGATTTGCTTCCATGGTACTCTGATTCCAATGGCTGGAACATCTTCTCTAGACCAGCTTGGTCGAAAGCTATAGTCTTCTGTAAATCCATGATTCTCTTTCTGTCTTTGGGCTTTAGCTTGGACAGGTGACTTTGGAGTGCTTCATCCCAAAACTCTGCCGCCGTTGTTGGATTACTTTTCAAATCTTTGATTAGTCTTGGTCCATTACGAACGACTTGTGTTCTGAGACGAACCTCATGATGTTAACACCTTGAGGCCTAGTTGAGGCCTTGGGTAACAATAGCACATTAATAGAACTGCTGAAGCCTTGCCAGTGTACCACTTCGTGAAGATAGCTAACAGGGGCTGTGGACCCTGGGAGGGTTATAGTGGTATAATACAGCTGGATAGGACCAGTTTGGGAAATACAAGAGTCATCCATCTCAAACCTGCAGAGAAGATGTAAGTTAGGTTTTAGAGAGCCAAGCACTACACCGAGTAATGCAGCATGCCGACGGTGTTCAGCTGAAGTAGGGTCACGCCGACGACCATGAAACATGACTGATGATCTCCGAGCATAGCCATGATTCAAACCCTTCTTTTCCTGTATCTTACAACGTGCATGCCCTAGAAAATCCCCTTTCTGTTCATAAATTAGTTAGTAGGACTAATACACCTCAGCATTCGGCATTTGATACACGAATCCCTGTCTGAGTTCTGACGGATATCTGGAGGCTCCCGTAGCGTGACCAGTCGATGTCACGTTTTCTGACATGCAGCGCTGATGTAAACAGCCATGTAACTTTGGCCGAGTAATACCAATTCATCGTAAATACAGGATACCGGATACATAATGAAAACGCTAACGGGTAGTCCGTATATGTCTTTACCCACTATGTAAGTTGGGGGATTCGAGCTTGGACCTGGGCAAACGGCACCCATGACGAATATTCTATCACCAATTACATGCTCTCCAGGCTATCCGTGGGTTTGATCTTGCGACGTGGCAGAGGCTGAGTATAATCACTAATGCAACGCCCATCACATCTGGGTTAAGCTGGTGTACATGGGCGCTTACCTCGATGGGACGCGTAGTACGCTATGCAGAGTATGAGGATAGGTATGTACCTAGTTACATGCCCGGGGAGAACCTACTAGCGGGCGGGGTAACATGGATATCATTGGAACCAGCAAATTATAGAGATTGCCGTTCTTGCCGCCGAAGGCTTGAGATTAGTCTCGGAAGTAGTTTGGGAGTGGTCAAAAGAGAGCCTCAGGACGTGGAAACTTATTACCTTGGAGAACGCCTGGAACTGAGTCAAGAAAAGAATTCTAAACCTGTTACCTTGTGACCACGTTTGAAGTCATGTCTACACCGGTTTTGCGTGCTGGAAGTGCCCTGAAGTAGGTATTTTCTTAGGCTTTATATCTTGAATGTTGAGCGTGTGTATGTGTGTCTGTGTAACTAACCTTCCAGGCCCCTGACTGGCACTATTAGAGCGGCCACAGTGATTACACGAACAGCTAAGGAACAACCATGGAAAGCCTTTTGGCCCTTGGCCCCCTCGAAATATAGCGAAAAGGAACGAGCCGAAATGCCTTGGTTGACTTTCAAGTACGACAAGAAGAACAAACCAGAGGACCGTGCTTGGAGAGCATGGTGCATGGAGAACCAGTCAACTGTTGCTAGAAGAGGAGCTTGGTAGGGGCAAGCTATTTGTTAAGAGGAGACCAAACAAAGCCGTGAGGGATACCTACCTTCTGACAATCGTTCCCTGGCGCACTCCACGGAGGACCTCGGGATCTATTTTATGTGTCAAATCCTCTGTATCCATGAAATCAAGCTCTTACTCGATCGTATTGAAGCTCTCCGTAAGATATTTTAACTCTTGATCGTAGCCAGGCATCCATTAACAATGCCAATACTTGCACATCTAGCATTCTTATACAAGAGCCTTCCCGGGGGGGGGGGGGGGCAAAGCTCGCTGGATTTCCGGGAGAAATAACCAACTTTGGAGAATAGTGACAGGGCCACCCGCGCGTAGGGGCCTGGACTATTTGACTCACGCACCGTCGAAATTTGAAGACTGGGAAATGTCCCGGAGATGAAACTGGAAGACAGGGTCAGGATGACATTATTCATGCTTTTGTTGAATAGCATATTAATTTCCCCAATATATCCTTCATAAATAAAGCCAAGCAGGCATACCATAGGGAACCGACTAAGACTCTATATCAAGCGCCGAGACCGGCACAGAAGGTGTTTGTCCCAAAAGCAATTCACTCATCACCTTCCCACTTCCCGGGCCGAGAGTCACTCCATCACTATTATGGCCAGTATTGATATAAAGTCCCCCTACTACGGCTGGTTTATGTCCCACTGGGTCCGTGGAGCAAGAACTAGCCGTCCTTTGCGAATCGTTCAGATATCCCAAAAGAGACCATTTAACTTTTGTTACAATTGGTCTGTTGGGAACCGCCTGTGGGCGATAGCAACGCCCGGTATCGAAAGCCTCCAATACCTCGTCTGGTCCGAGGGACAGATACTGACGGGCCACTTTCAATAATGAGTCAATCTCTGCTTGTTGCGGCTTGACATTGTCCGCAAATTCTGGTAAAATCTCTGGTATTGCGCCCCATCCTCCCAAATATAACGAACCATCAAGGAAGGAAGTTATGTCCATTGTGTCGGAGTCTGATAGAACGTTGTTCAAAAAGACCTGAGTCGACTTGGCATATTCATCGGGTATCTCCGGGCGAGGATTGCGAACCCGGACATGATTTCCAGCTGACCATGTTGTATTCATGCGAAGTTTCACGGTTGCTTCTGGGAACAGTGTAGAGAATATGTTGGGAGACCAAGGTCCACCTGCAATCACCAAAGCATTGCATGGAATAATCTCAGTAGTCTGGGTAGGCGTGCTAGACTCAATGGTAACGCTGCGGAAACTCTCGGCATTATCGGCTTGTTGGACAGAAGTGACAGTAGAATGAAAGCGAAACTGGACACCCAAATCTTTACATTGTTTGTATAAGAATTGACAGAAACGTGCCGGGTCACTATTCATATATCACACCGTTAATAGATTCCGTTCACATGATGTTCTGGGGCACATACATGTGAGAGGAATGAGGCACGGGCGCCAGCAATTGCACTGACCAGTGGTCAGAAGACTTAATCCAGTCGGGTAGGCTAGATAAATCCGTTTCCACAGGAGGTACTGGGGCCCATGAGTCTGGTGGCAATAGGTCTCCTGTGAAATTCTTCGGTGTCACACGGAAAATATTTTGGTCCCTAAAGCCCCAATTCTTCCTGCCCTGATGAGTTGAAGCTAATTCCTTATGTAGCCCATAGGAAAGCTGCCCCAAAGGTGAAACTGCGTCGCTAAATCCAAAATCGCCTAATCCTCCTGTGGCACCACCAGATGCCCCAGGGCAGATGTCATGCGATGGCTCAACCACCACCACATTTGGTCGGGATGGCAAAGAAGATGTACCATTTTCTTTCAGGGAGAGAGCTAGATAGTAGGCCGTCGAAAGACCTATGACACCAGCGCCAAGAATTACCGTGATGTCTTGCTCGATTGGGAGGGGGGCATTGTAGACACCATCGACTGGTTGTTGGAGCAGGAATCCACCAGTAAGCAATTTGGCGGGCGCTGAGGACAGAAATCGTAAAATTGATGAAAACAAATCCATGCTTTTGGTATGGATGAAGGAACCCTCAAATAAGGTCGGCGATTGACCTCCAGAAATTAGTTGTCAAGCAGAGGAAGGAAGGGGCCTTGATCGGTTGTAAGTCCTCAGGGATCGAGCGGTGACCGACCAGTATATGTCCACGGCATAATATTATTAATAACACGCAGACACGCAGGCAGCCTACATGTAGGTATATATGTAACTAGTTACCTAGGTAGTACCCCTGCCCTAGACAAACTCTAAACGACAAATTCCAACATCTATTACCACTTCCAGTGTTAACAATTGCCAAAAGCCTGTAGATCATGCTCTTGTTCGAAAGGTGAAGGCTTCTAGGGAAATGGTATATGGTACTAGTGCCTCGCTATGCGTCCAAAGTCCTTTCTCCTTCCTAGATTGCAAATACCTGGATTAGGGTCATATGTTATGCAACATGCAACTCTTATCACTAAAAATGATGACATTTATTCCCTATTGGACTGAAACAACTTTTTAGTTTCATGCAGTTTGCTTCTTATCTCGGAGTTGTGTGGGAGCCTACAGAGTAATTTCCATGATTTGAATATACTACATATGTAGTGCCATGCATGCCTGGTGAATGATCTTTTACTGGCGCATGGTATCAGTAGACCAATATGTACACCTAGACATGTACCTAGCTACACGTAAAGTTTGGTTTAGCAACCATTTTCGGCGACGACCCGCGGTTGGGGCATTCCGTACCCAACTGGGCACAGGTCTACCCACGGGTGCGTCCACGGGTGCGTGTGCCTGGGTGGACCCATAAGACCCCACTTCCCCAGCTCCTTTATGCATTCCAAAGGTTTGCCCAGGTGCGTCGGCCTTTTCTCCTTCCGAGTTTTGTTATAATAATATTAATATGGATATGGGCATGGAATCGTATTTCAAAACATGCCTGCATAAAATGAGGAACAAGGATTATCCTCGAATTTGCAATACCAAGCTCGGTTGCAGGGGTACGGTAAATGACCGCTGATGCCCGGATCCAATTATACAATAATACGCGTGGAAATTTTATCGTTAATATTACACAGCTGTCGTCTTTCCCTCGCAGAAATTCCTTTGGCCCAAATGTTTCATCTTGCTCGAAATCGGACTCCTTCAGCGTTGGCTCTCCACGTCAAAACAATGACGACCAAGTCCTCATCAAATTGGTCGTCCGAAAAGTTGACTGAAGGATTGACGGATACTACAACAGCCGCCAATTATGCAAATGGTGGTCCTTTTGAAGCAAGAACAGTTCGAAGAATCATCCTTGGCTCAACCAATTTCACGTATCGCCTATTTTTGAAGACCCCATATACTTGGGGACAGCAGCAAGTCAAGACAGCAATCTTGAAATATGCCGCGCCAGAAACTGCAATGGATCCTCGGGTCGAATTCAATCCTGAGAGGCAACTCTACGAATCTCGTGCCATGGCTAAAATTCCATGGAAGGACATCTTTCCACCGCCATACAAAGGTTCGACCTCACTACCTCCCACAGTAGGAGTTCCACATTTGTATTGGGAAGATCCAGCCAGACGGATTATCATCATGGAGGATTGTAACCCACGCAAAGATTCAGATGTGTGGGAAGAGAGATCGCATTCGGCCCGGATATTTCTCGAAGAGATTCCTGAGTCGGAACACAAATACAATACAGCGAAGGTTATCGGATACCAACTCGGGGCTTTCCTGGCGAATTTACATAACTGGGGTCGTGACCCACGCAATACAACCTTGGTGCAGGGTTCCTTTGCTGGTAATTCGTTTGCCAAGGCTCTAACTATTCAGGAGGCCTTCTTGGATTTTGAAAAGAGTATTGAGCGCATTGGACATCCCGAACCAAAGGCCTGTGCATTAAAGCTAGAGAAGCATATGCACGAGATGCAGACTCAAGTATCGCAAAATTTAGAAACAATGATTATGGGAGACTTTTGGTGAGTTTGGCGTCTTTGAAACAATTGAACCCTTCGCTTACTTTTGATACCTAGGCCGGGGAATTTCATTTTGGCATTCAACACTGAGGACGACCTAGAGCGTCTAAGCATTATAGACTGGGAGTTTGCCATGATGGCACCAGCCTTTGTCGACCTGGGGAACTTCATTGGAGCAGTCTTTGTGAATCACTACTTTGAAAGCAATGACGATGTCTACATTTTCCTTTTGGAATCTTTCAAAGAGGCCTACACCCAAGGAGCAAACCACATGGACATTCGTATGATCATGAAATATGCAGGAGCTCATGCTATTCAAGCTCTTGCGAGAAGGGTAAACTCGCCTCGAAGTAGAGCAACGAAAGAGAACGCGGCATCATTCTTGAATCGTCAGCTCCAATATATATCCGAGGACAACACAACAGACACACTCGAAATAGCGTTGGGGGATATGAAATTGAATCGCCTATCGATCCATACAGATAGAAGGCTTGCGTGAATATTCCATATTTCAATCAATCTTTTGGTTTCCAGGTCTCGTTTGGAAGTATCTAGGAGCGAGAGTCGATTGTATTAGATAGGGCGCGTTCTAAATACAAGACAAAAGAAATACTGCAAGACGGGAGTGGCAGGAATGGCGTACCTCTTCATGTATGTGTTCCTTTGCCGATCCTCGTGGATACACAACTATTGATTGGCATTCAAAACTTTCTCTTGGCCGTGCATTGGCTGGTGCGAGGGGATCACAGAATGCGGCATGGGGGCATACTACAGAAAAGCAGTAGGGGTTAGCTAGTCATCTCAATCCCGCGCACGGAGGACTCTGAGTTACCTCTTGCGTTTCCCTTGGTTGCAAGCGAGTCAAACGTCTTGAAAATTAGAACTTCGTCTGGCTGTTGATCTTCGAGATAATACCACTTGTGGCTTTCACTGTAAAGGACATTGTATGTTTCGCGAATGGCATGAGTGTATATGTTGTCGGACGCAACCAAATCATTTTCCTTGTCCAATGACCTGTAATCGAGCATTGCCAGAGGCCAGTCGCGCAGCGGTCCGAAAAGAGGCCTCCAAACACTGATACGATCATAAAGAAAATGTATCAGTCCATTACCATACCGCTTGAGACTTCAGATAGCATACCTTAGAACCTGCCATCTTCTGCCACTCAGATCGGAATAGCCCCCTTCCGCAAGTGTGTCTTGTATCTCTGCTCTTATACTATCCGGAGTAAAGTCTTCGAGAATTTCTCAGTTCCATTGAACTCAATGCGGGGAAGAGGTTGAAAGCTAAAAGAGAGGTCACTAACCGACATGTACCCCCTGAACAGGCTGAGGAGTCATGGCATCTGTGCCTCGCGGTAATATCGGGAATTGAGCGTCACGACGACGAATCTGGGTACATGTAAAGAAAGGGTATGAGTTTGGTCCGCCATGTATCTTGGTTTAACTTCATACCTGTGATGAAATGGGCAACACGGCCTCTGCCCCTTCAATCTTCCTCTTCAAAAAGCTTTGCACTGCTGGTACTACGTGTGATTTCACTTTTTGCTTATCATAATACTCCTCGAATGAAATGCAATCAAAGAGAGAATTTGGCCCACGCATCTCCTCCTGGGCAACTTGGAATCCCTGAACATCCAGTTTGAACTCATCCTGGCGTGAGCGTATCCCCGTAACGGGAATTTTCGTGTAAGGAACCGATACCTCGTTGCACTGCTGACCCGGAGGAAGTGCCCAGTGAGGAATGTTTATGTGATAGGGCTTGGTTGTTTGATACAATGGAAGATTTTCCAAGTAGTAAAACGATGCATAGGTACTCAGATGACGGGCAGGAACCCTTCCTTGGGTAATTCTCCTAGACTGATCATATTTAGTATAATATCCATGGATAATAAGTTGAGCACTTGTGTAGCTTACAAGGAATGAAGTCAGCGTCATGCTGAAGGGCGAATTGAGATTTCAGTTCGAAGGAAACCTTTGAGGGGGTGGAACACTACATATATATACTTAAGACTTAAGCAGTCTGACGCAGGGCTGTATTATTTCATGAAATATAAAACGAAAAATACGCACATTACTAGCTCGTCAATTTGGGAATCCACCTGGGCATACTCTATGTATCTCCGGTCATTTCAAACCTAGGAAGGTTTTCCATCCACGTCACCTAGGATTCTTTCTGCATGGCGTCTCCACCTCTCCACATTGGGACATAACTTGGCTTACAGTGCCCATTCAAAGGGTACTCGCCACAATACTGTAACCACAGGACGTTTATCTGTTCTCATTATCTGATTCCTCGCCAGCTACGAGTAGCGGCTCCCGCTCTTCATCCGGATACTCATCCACGCTCTGTTTGGGCTCTCCCTTCATGAAGCAAGATACTACAAATGCAGTGAAGAAAATAAACTAGCTTAGATGTCAGTTGTTAGGTTCCAGAATTAGAGAGAGAGAGAGAACCGTATACCGTCAAAAGCATGAAAGGTAGAGCAAGCCAGCGTCCACCAATTTTCAAAGCCCTGCTCCAAGTAAATTGTAGCATGGGGCTCGCAATTAGATGAGCGATAGCATCGGTGGTCGCGACCAGTGTGTATAGCTTTGCTGTATCACTCGCTATGGGGATGTACGATGTCAGGACAGCGAGGATTGAAAGCCGAACGCCGAATCCCAGCGCATAGACGACAAGTGCTGTGGATTATGTTAGCACCAGCCAAATGATTGATTTTTCGACTTGGATTTACCAATAACAACCAAGCTCAACGTAGGCGCAACTGCCAATGTTGCTGCGCCAAGACCGAGTAGGAAACTGCTGGCCCGGGCAACGCAAATGTTGATGTCGGTGATAGACCAGCCGGCTCGTTTCTCTAGTGCGGCGGAGATAGCAGGCAGCACAATTAAGAACGCGAGAATATTCACAGCCGATACAACAGACAGTAGTGTTGCAACCTAGTTTCTGTCAGAAGGCCTTTTTCAAGGAATCTGTTTCGCTGACTTACCTTCCCAAGCTCTATATCAAAGCGAACCGACACATATGGTAGAAGTATCTCAATCAAGTTGGCCCGGAATTGAGCAAGGAAAACGGTAGTAATTCCAATAACTATCCGGTAGTCTGCAAGGAATTTGAGATAAACTTTGATACCACTGAAGTTCAAGGCAGACATGCCTCTCTCCTGTGAAGCTCTCTCGGGTAGGGTTTCAGGCATATGATAAAGGATAGGGAAGGTGAGTAACAAAGAAACAGCACACACAACATATGGTAGCCAAAGCGAATATTGAAGGCTTCGGTATGTGATGAGAGGTCCAATGAAATCTGTTATCAGTACAGCTGAGTACACGCGGTAAAAGCCGTTGCTCCTAGTTTCTTTTGTTAGGTATCAATTGGTAGAATGGCATAGCTCAGATATACCTATTTGATTCTTCCGATAGGTCCGAGACCATAGTAAGACAAATTGCGATCGCGATGGCTGGACCACCGCCAATAAGCCTAAATAGGGAGGATAGCCAAACAACCTCAACGGGAAATATGTCCCATAATGAACCTGCATGAGTTCAAAGTAAGTTTTTTTTTTTTCACTTTTTTTTTTTTGTTACAGTGTTGACATATTCATCTTTGATCCGAACAAGGGAGCTTACAGGTCATGTAAATCCAGCCCATGCTACAGAGTGTACCAAACACCGCCAGGGCGAAGGTTATGCGGCGCCCGTAACAGTCGGCAATGTTTCCAATAACAGAACCGAAGAGTATCACTATATTGAATATTGGGCTCGCACTGCGTTTTCTTTTTCTCGCGACGTAATCTCACAGCGCGGATGACTCACAGGGAAGGCTATCGAAAAAGCTCAACAGGCCTCGATAGTATGCCAACTGCACTTGAACTGGGTTTCCCTTGCACATCTTCTCATCTATAGGGCTAGTTGGATCTGTCGATCGATGAAGTCTCTGACAGATGGCATTTTCGAGGAGGCGAATCGTAGGTACTCTCTGCACGCTTTCCTCCAGCTCCAGCAGGATGACCAAGCAGAATATGAATACCATGGGTGGTATACGGCGAATAAATGCCCTGGTCGTCCCATTTTGCTGGAATCGCATATTCCGTAAAGAAAGTGGATAGAACATATTTAATGAAGCAAGTCTACTCTTTCAGATGGAGGGAATAAGGGGGGTTAGGATCACGGTGAGAAACTAGGGGGCTGAGGTGAAAACACATAACTGCCAAGCTACGGGTACGGGTACGGGAGATACCACAGTGGACCTGCCCCACTTGGGCACACCGTTTTATGTTTTTATGTTGAACCCCTCGAGTGGAATCTTGCATATAGGATAGGATATAGGATAACATTGGAGAGTACATTCAATCTTCTTATTCCAGCCATATATCACAATGTATCACACAAAGGTTGAAAACAGCAAAAGAATCCAGCATTGACCAATCACACACCGCTTCAGCCTAATGATAAACACCTCGAAAGCCTGGGAAAGTATCAAATTTCTATAAAAGTCTGGAAAAGCCCAAGTCCATGCGACCCCACCAGAGTCAAACAAATTCCGGATATTTGCATTGTCGATCTGGTTCCAGTAAAATAGGGCCCTTCATTTCCTTCGCTTGATTCGCTTCCTTCACTGGTCTGGCATAATCTGAACGCATTTGTGGGAAGAAGTACCCCGGAGGGGTGACGCATAGGGCTATCACAGCGATAGCACACATTCTAGAATCCCTCATATGTCAGCTCTTTCAAATTCCTAACCACTCGCCTTGTCAAATGGTAACCTTACATCGATTCAAGGATTGTAAAATCAAGTTCCTCCTGCATTATGGGGTTCTTCCATCCACCGGCCATCTCCGCGATACTGGAAACTCCAATATCAGTACTTAGCAGAAATTGAGATGATTTGGTCAATGACTTACCGATAGACGCACCGGATATAAGTTGCCACGAATGACACAAAGATACCCCAGAAAAACACCCAGAAATTGCGACTGTTCCAAACTTTTCGGGCCTCGGCCGTCAATCCATCTTCCGGGGCGTTCTTTATACAAAGAAGAAAGTGGCCCGACATTACCCCAAATACCGTCAAGGTGACAACTTGCCAAACGATCCCAGCCAGCATGACATTACTGCCCATATCACTGGCCTTGGATGTCTTAGCTGCCGCCGCAAGGCCACCGCCACCGCCTTGGAGAATCAACGAGATGACATCGCAGGTGACAAAAATGTAAGGATACCACTTCGCCCTTAGTGTCGAGTATTGTTGCCCCAGGAGGTTTACGTCATGCTTCAGTGTCAGATATATGGCCGCTGACCAGAAAGCAGGTGCTATTGTCAAAGTGCAAATCTGCGTCTTAAAGCCGGCGGATGAATATGGGTTTTCGTTGAGCAATATCCGACCAAAATAGCCTATTTCCTTTTGTCAATACTTTTTCGGGGACAGTCAACCGTTCATTCCCATGCTGTTGCAATTTGACGTACCAATCATCTCAGTTAAAGAACCGAGAAGCACAGCAGCACTAAACGACCATAGGCGCCATCTGATTATCTGGCCGACTTGTATCAAAGAACAAACACCGAAGATTAAACAGAATTCGATGCTGAATACAAAGTCGGGCGCGTAGCCGTAGATGGTGTTCTCAACTGGGCATTGAGGAGTCACCTCCGTGCATTTGATGGCTGCAGCGCGGATTTCAACCATGACTCAAGGGGATATGTTCGGATATTCCATATAGAAAGTAACGAAGAGAAACCAACTTCTTTTCTCTCTCGATATATATGTATGTCAAAGAAAGATATATATAGGCATAGATATACACATATCTTTCTTACATATATCTTTCTTTGAGGGCCCATGCTGCCCAGAATTCTCGACCACGATGGATCAATTTCGCATGAAAGGCATGGTTCCAGGGTAACCTTTGTTTACTATTTATTAGTCAAATCAGAAAACACTGCCAGTATGGTAGATTGCTCTGTCTTCACTACCTAGTTAAACATCCTATTCACCCTACGACCTAGACCCCTTCTAGTACAATGGTAAGGCTTTACAAGTAAATGCCAATATCTGCAAAATGTCTAATTTGTCGGTGTATGCACTTTTCCTTTTGTTAGAGCTGCCCCCTGCTAGAATGAAGCCTCGAATGGACCGATTCAAAGTTAAGTGTTTCCGACTCACCAGAAATGCTAATGGAGGGATACCAATACGGCTGAATAGCACACTATAGAAAGTCTAAACCGAGATCAGCAGTAAGACTTGATTGTAGATATATGCTCATCATAATTCTTCCCTTTTATGGTTCATCGTAAATGGCGTTTACTGTGTTAGAAACCTCGTCGTAGTCTTACGGCCGTACGTCCAGGGCCGGAGATCAGTCCAGCTCCTTTGTGCTAACCTCGGGAATAATGCCTAATGAAACAATTATTTTACAGACGTACTAACGATAATCTGAGCTAGAGATACTCTAGATAATAGTCATTTCATGTATGGTATAAAAGGCATGTCCCTCTAGTTCGAGACGTGCCGCTCTCCAATGCAGCCCGTTAGACATTTCCAGGCTGGGGTCCCGGGGTTCACGGACTGCCCTGTCGCATTTCATTTTGCGTCGGCCAAATTCGAGGCATGAAGAGATAACGCAGTTGCGGCGCTGGGCATCTTCACGTTTTGGGGCGCTTTCCTCGTCGATACCAGGTGTAATCGAAGCCATCATGTGCAAATTGTAGATTTAGTGAAATGTAATCTTACAGGGGGATGCAGGGGCCCCGGGGTTATTAAAGAATGGGGGAAAAGCTTTTTGGGGCTCGGCTTCAGCCTTATTAATGAAGCGCACCAATCATCTCCAGATCTAAAGGAGTAAGACCTAGGTACTATTCAAGCTGAAGCAGAGCTGAACTGCTGACACCTCGTACTTGAGGCTACCGAAGGACTTTGCACATGTATAAATATATAACTAACTAGTTGACTATGCGCGCCTAGAACATATATAGACACAATCTCTCCAAATCCATTTCTCCGGCTTTGTCTTTTCCTCTGTCTCTTAATCGGGCGGGTTATCTTGGTGCTAGGGTTGAATGATTAGGGACGTCGTGTGTATCTCAACTATGTACATACCACATTTAGTACATAGTTATAGTTATGACTTGAAGTTAAGATATAATACATTGTGTTATATATGCTTTCCTGTCAATCTCATCTTCTCCCTAGAGACGAAATCTCGCCAAATCCAGATATGGATCAAGTAGAAGCCTCGTGCCATCCTGTTTCTATATCAATGACAAACGTCAGATTAATAGCTGAAAGGTTCAAAGACAAATTATTTATAATGACTCACACTCGCTGTCAATTTGGCGAAGAAGGAAGGCCGCATCAACTGATGGATCCGAATGTTGGGCCTCCAACTCAGCACCCTCCCCAGCTGCTACCACTAGCGGAGTTCCCGAGGGTTGGAAGGTGAAGGTGTTGTCATCATTCTGGATGACTCTGAAAAGCTGCGCATCGTTTCCAAGCGTGTCCACTTTGCACTGATGTTTGCATGCAAGCATCCCCTCGGTGTATATGTTTTCTATAAAGAAGTCGGGACCGGAAGCAACTAGACGCCAGTGCTCGGCTTTTTTGCCTTCCGGGTGTACCAGCTCAACCTGATGTGTGACACCGATGGATTGTTGAATCCCCCAAACATCTCCAGAGCGTGCGGACTGGATCTCGTAGACCCCGGTACTTTTCAAGGCGATGGTTTGGCTGAGCAGGCTGGCCAGGACGGCGACGGTAGCAATGGCGTACTTCATGTTGTACTTTTGATATGGTGGCTCGGCAATTCGATTTTTGGGAAAGAACGATGATGGTACCTGTGGTGGAGGGAACCAGGGGTTTAAAGAGGATTTATAGACAGCTAGAAGATCAAAGTATCAAAAACGATACTGATCAGTTTTTTTTTTATTATGCACTATGCTACTCCGCACTGTTATTGTTATATTGCTTCATTTGATGCAGGTTACCAATAGCTTGATACTCCATATAGGCACCGAACTGGGGAAATGATCTATAAGTTAGTTTCTTTTGCTAGCTTCAGGGTTTTCAATGTAAGGGATCAAATGATGACTTGGCATTATGTACTTCGAAGTTGTTATAAGTACATCAAACCCCTAAAGAATTCATTATAAACATGTTTGATTATCATTATTATCCCTGAAATAAAAATAGAAGACCATATTAATGCCTGACAATCCTGAGGCAGCAAGCCGAACCAGAAAGGTCTAGCCCTTCTTTTTTCTCCACGATCGACCAGGGATGCCACCCGGCGCTGACGCCATTAATTCTATTTCGAGCCGACACATATCTTTCTTAAATTGAACTGTATTCTTAATCCTCCTGTTGACCATTAACTACCCCTTCTTGTATATTTATTCCCCGTTACACCCGAACTCCCACGCGCTAGTGCCATGTCTGATCCAAGCGCCGAGCTCGAGTCCACACTCCGCAACCTGTCCATAGGTCAAAAGGGCCCAGTGCAAGACATTTCCCGACCAAACGTGAAAAAGCCCCCGACAGCAGCCGTGACCTCAAATAAAATACCCCGCAAACCCGTCGCAGACTCCTGGGAAGACGAAGCAGACCTTTCCGCTCCAGAAAGCGAGGAAGCTCAGCCCCACGATGAAGATGCTAGCCCGGTGCTATCACCAACCATCAGCGCCGAGGGACCGCTAGATCCCCCGCCCACACCTATCTCCCCACAGACTTCCAACCCGTGGATGGCGAGAGCTGCTTCTCCTGCTTCAGCGCGGGGAGCTCCTACCCGTCGCCCGGAGAAGCAGACTGCTGTTGCGGAGCGGTTGATAGCCGGTGCATTGGGGATCCGCGCTCCGAAGCGGACGGAGCAGCAGCGCGCTTACGATCGCTCGATTAAAGAACAGGAGATTCGGAGGCGGAATCGCGAGCGCGAAGAGAAGGCTAAGGCTAAAGAGGAGGAAGAGAAGATGAAGGCATCTATTTGGAACAGTTAGGTTACTTTGAGGGGAAATCTTGGATCATATCAGGGGCTATCGGCTCTCGAAAAATGTGTACATATTGTTGAATTGGACTTGTTTATATGTCTTCTCTCTGCGTGGTGGATTATCATGGATTACTAGCCCAGGAGGAAGATACGTCTAGTGGTGGTCAATCAACTTCGGGTTCTCTGGACCTGGAATTGATTGATACCTCGTTGCTTGAGGCGACCAGTGATGGAAGGACCTAACGTACAAAAGAACACATAGTATACATCGACGCGCAAATTTGTATCGAGATCTAGTAGACCATTCAAGGCAATAAGCGAGACAATATGTTGTAACATTCCCACTCTCCTAGAAAATGACAGTCTCTACTAGTTTGACATAAGCCTCGGTTCTTAGTCCTAGGTCTAAATACAAAGCCTATGCCAAATTCAAACTACATCTACGGGATGCGGTCGAGTTGATCTCGAGGAAATTTGTTATAGCGAAAGCACCCTCAAAGTCTGCAGAGAAGACTAGGTGACCTTTGATAATCATCATTCATAAGAAGAAAAAAAGCAGTATGAACGCCGCCCTTCGCCCATGGGCCGTCAATGAGGATCCTCTATCCACTGCTGGTCACCAGCCCTAGCATATCCCCCCACGTATGTCACCCCAGCAGCCTCGTTTCGTTGGGAAGTGCGACTCTAGCATGTAGAGCTTCTGGTCTAGCAACCTCCAATCTGCTCCTGGTGGACCTCCAAGGTGTCACCATCCGCCATATCGAGCTATTTGCGGTCAGTTTCAAAGTTCTGAGACACCAATGGATGGCGAAAAAGGAGGGGGGGATGTCCGTACAGTTTCGGGTGAATCCTCGGGGCGAACCCGGGTGCCATCAAATAGGAAACGAACAGTGGACATTTGTTTTCCTTGGCGTTCGCAGAAGGCGTCCATAAGCTTCTTAAGCTGCGTTGTGCGCTTGATCTTGAAGAAAACTTCGTTGTTGTTATCAGTCACCTTAATGTTCAGGTGCTCGGTAGCGGGAGCGGCGCCTTCTTTGTCGGACATGATGAATAACTGTTGTAGTCTGGATTTCGTTAAACGGCTACTTCGTATGGGACACGGAATGGCGACGAGGCAGAATGCTTACAACGGTAGAAGCGAGTTCAGGAACCTGTTCAAGCGGGGCTTTGAATTATGTCTAAAGAGTTCAAAGATGGTTAGACCACAATTTCGATGTTTTTTTGGGGGGGGCACACCTGGATTATGAAGTACTCACCTAGAAGACGAAAGCTCAGAAGCGAGATAGTGAAGGTTGTGGAAACGGCGAAGTTAGAAGAGAGAGGAAGAAGAGAGATCAGCGGCGGCGGCAGAATAGTGCACTCGCCCCACGGTCTGAAGGCGGAGAATCTATTTTGCGTTTGGCTCTTCTATCACTTTCGTCACTTCCAAGGAACAGTGTGTCTACAACTGTTTGTACAGTACTGTCTTTGATAATTGCATTATGGTATGAAATTTGTCATTGTGAACATATTGTCTAGATGCTAAAGACCCTTGTAGGGTAATTTAAAGCAAGATCTGTCGCACGAGCAACCTTGCAAACCGCGTGCTGTATGTGTCCCTGTCCTAAAAGCGTCCATTTAAGAGTGCCCAGGTATTGCTAGCTCTTACTGACAATGCAACAGTGCGCCATTCAAGGTATTTTCCAATTGATAGCAGATTCACACAAAAACAAAAGCTTAACCAAAGCCAGATTGCTTGCAGAAAAACTCCTTCAATGAGGACAAATGCCAGGCACAAATTGATGCTTTGTACGAATGCTGCAATGCCTTCTACCAAGTGCAAGGTGACCAGGCGTCTACTCTCAGCTGCCCTAAAGCAAATTTGCTGCGGCTGAAGATGAAGCAACGAGCTCAAGCAGCAGACAAGCAGTGATGCTGTTTTGTTTCATGTATTTTTAAATTTCAACTTAAAGTGACCCATGTCGAAGATGGAGGATGTCACAATTCCCTTGCGGTCTGAGGTTCCATATGGAGGAACCCAGGCTAATTGAAGAACTGCATTTATTATAAGACAATCGTGAGCACGCAAAGAGGCCTCATGGACCTGTACGAAAATTGAGTTTTCATACCGAGACTCTAATGAAAGCCTATAGACATTAGAGAAGAAAAGAAAAGAAAGAGAGAAGGGCGCGGGCGAAAATTCGTTGAAATAGCTTCTGGTGTTGCCGCTAGTCCTATTCGGGGTTAGGCTGTCAACGCGAAAACCAAAAGAGACAAAAGAGACAAACACAACTTATTCCACAGAGCTCCTCTCCAGGGCTCTCTCTCTCTCTCCTCCCTTCTATCTAAGTCTCCCCATCATGGCGCCTTTAACTCGATCGGCTGCTGGGGCATTCACACCGGTGCGCCCGTGTTCTTTGTTCTTTGCTTTTTACTATATTCTAACCCTTTGTATAGGTTGCCCCGAGGCAAACTGAGGTCATCAGTATTGACGATGATTCGCAACAATCTTACGATGAGGATGAAGAATTGGAGGACGAGGAACTGAATTCGGAAGATCAATCTGAAGACCAATCTGAAGATCAAGATGAGGACATGGACGAAGATATGGATGGCGACACCGCATCGGAGACCGGGTCCGATGTTTCTGATCCTGAGCATTCTATGCAGTCTGCCTTTGGCGTTTCGGTCAAGTCTCAAGGTTGGTTTAAGAATTACTATCTGAATCGCATTTACTAAATTTTATCCCAGATGCCCCGCTGTTCACCGCCGCAGGCGCTCAGGAAGCACTGCACCCCCTTCGCCGGACGGCTGACCGCGTCACTCGCCAGATCGAAGCATTTGCCGACAAGCTAGATCAGTTCAAGCGCGACAATTCTACCGACGATTTCAACAGTGCCCAGGCGGCTTACAAGCTTGTGCAGAGCTACCGCGACATTGCGAACAATGCGATCAAGGAAATAGAGACCCAACAGACCGTGGACCGGACAAAGACAGGCTTCCGGTCGAGTGGGTCGCAAGACACCAAGAATTACGAGGAGATACGACGATTGCAACTCGAGGCCGACACTTGGCGCCTCCTACTCAACTTGATCAGCATTGACGACCCCTCCAGCCGGGCCAGTTACAAGGCCGGACGACAGACAGCTTTCCAGAACCTTCACCGCTACTCAGGCGATCGCGAGATCTGGGAAGAGTTCCTCAATGCCGATCAATATGGCCTTGAATGTGTGGTTGCTATGCGATGGTTGGAGGAGACCTCCAAGACAGGAAGCCAAGAGTTCGACACTCTGATCGCGGAAATGGAGCAATACTCGCGAAGGGGCCAAGGAACGTGGACATCCGGTTGGCTTTACACCAAAGAGTCGATCAAGGGCCACAAACGTTTGCGCGCCTGGCCACAGCCTCTCGACCCCAACGACCCTGGAATCTCGCGCTCGCTTTTGAGCAAAGGCGAACAGAAACCGCTAGTCACTCAACTCGACCCTGATGCTATCACTCGTCAGAAGCACGGTTTAGAAAAGGAGGACAAATTCTTCGAGCGCGCCAACTGGATAACTTGCTGGAAGATGCTCAGACAGGGCGAGAACTGGACTAAGATTCGTGAATGGGCAGAGACTCGCCTGGAAGGATGGAGGGCCGTCAGCTTGTGCGGCTCTAGTGTGGATCCCAAGTCGGGAAGTTCTCGATACCCATCTGACGATGGCCACACACGTTTGATGAACAGCCGATCCCAGGATTCATGGCGCACCGCTTGCTCTGCGCTAACACGCGACCCAAATACCGATGAATTCCAGCGAGCGGTCTACGCTTTGCTTTCTGGCGAAACCGATGCTGCGGCCAGTGTCTGCCGCAGCTGGGACGACTTCCTTTACGTGTACTTCAACCGCGTCGTGCTCTCGCGCTATCAAGGATTTTGCAAGCAATTCCAGCGGAAACTGAGCCACTCCCCCAACACCCCTGTGGCATTCAATCCGGAGCCGGCCGGGCACGCAGAACTTCAAAAGTTCCTTGTCTATCTCAGGGGTAACGAGCGGGTCAGCGGCGAGGCACGTAATCCGTTCCGCAACATCCAGGCCGCTATTCTCAGCAAAGGCTACGACACATTCTTCACTTCTCTGGCCCACGCTGTATCTCAAGTTAGCGCCGACAAATATGGGAACAGCTCTGTTATCCCAGAGATTGCGCGCAAGCCAGTAGATGAATCTTTCCTGATAGCTGCCGATGATGAAGAAGCTCTCAGAATTGCATCTCATGTTTACGTTGTGGCCAGTGCGAGGGGCTACGCCCGCGTGGATGCCCATTTCGTTGAAACAGCATCGGTCATTGTGGCTGGACATGTTGCCAACCTGGAAGACAGGGGTCTATTCCACCTTGTCCCTCTTTACGTGTCTCTCCTCCCCGCGCCAATGGGACACGAAGTTCTATCCAAGATTCTCATTGAAATTGTTGACCCACAAGAGAAGATACAGCAAGTCCGGCTCGCGCGGAAACATCACATTGACATGGAAACTGTTCTTGATGTTCAATGGGCGTGGGTGAAGGAACATGTCTCTGCGATTGAACATTCTGGAGGGGTCACTGGTTATTCGCGAGTGCTGCGACGACCTGACGGTTCCCGGGCATTGGTGTCACCCAAGACCGACTTGATTGGGACCTCCGTCGCTCCTGAAGACGACAGGATGATTCGCAGTCTGGAGTGGCTTCGCTACATCGATGGCCAGTGGGATAAGATTTGCGATCTTGGATCCTGGCTGTACCGCAAGTTCTTCCGTATGTTTTTGTCACTCCTGTTGTTGAGAAACAGTCCGAACTGACTTTTACTAGTTGCTGATAAGCTTGCCGCTGCTCGCGAGGTGAGTTTCCGTATTCGGTTGGCTGATATCTCAATTGAAAAATTCGGATCCGATATCATTTCGATGCCTCCGCAAGAGGGCACACATACCGAGTCAACCACGCCAACTAGCCCCACCAAATCAAAGAGAAACAGCCTCCACCGGCGAAGTCTTTCCGGCTCCAACAACATTGCGCTGGTTTCGGCATACTACAAAGCTCATAGGGTTCTAGATCTGGAAAGTCTGGCTCTCGGGTTTGATGCTGTAGAGCAATTTGCATTGTTGCACGAGCAGATGTCCAAGTGAGTACTTCCTTCCCGTGTTTCATCTCACCATCAAATCTAACCAACCCAGGACCAAACGTCGACGCGACTCGGGCACCCTAAAGGGCATGGGTCAAGACATGAACGAATGCGTGACTATTCTAGAAGATTGGGTTGGCGCAGTGGTCGCTGAAGACTGGCTACCCACATCTACCGATGGTATGTACTCGATGTTTTCGCATTGGAATCTCAAGACTAACGGTTTCCTGCAGCCGAGGAAGAACAAGACTTCGAACACATTCGGACGACCTACATTCCGGAGCTACTTCTCGATTGGCACAACGCCTTGTACTACGCCAGTCACACCCTCGAGCGCCACGACCTGTTGACATCCTGCATGATTGTGTCTATCTGGGCTGCAAACTACGAGCACATCACTCGCGCCTTTACAAAGTCACGACGTATGGCCGAGCTTGTCGATGTGCTCGCTTTGTCCAGCAAGGCCTTGGTCATCCGGGACTCCAGCCAGCGCAAGTCCCCAATGGACCACACCACCTTCGAAAAGGGCCAGGAACTGAAGATCTGGGATGTCACCATCTCCGAAGAAGAAAAGAAGAGGCTTGGGATCGTATCGTCCGCAGATCGGGAGCAGTAGATCTAGCGGCGATTTGTTCTGTGTACATTAGCATGGGATTTCAGTGGATTTGAGGTTTTTTTAACGGCGAGGCTCTGATATGAACGAAACTGGGTCAAATATGGAAGGAGGACAGGTTACTTCGCTTTACTACAGCTACTACATGTCAATAGGACATCTACGAATGCACAACATCGTCTTTTGTCAACAATATACTCCTATATCGTCCTAGTCGTGCATTCGAAATGCCTAATTTAGATCTACCTAACTCTCATTCAAGGCCTGTAATCTGGCCTTCCATTATGCAAGTCAGTCCTTATAGCTGAAACAGCTGAGAGTGCAAAATTTAGCGTGTCTGCACAAGGTAAAGCTTGGTGGCCCTACAACACTTGGATATGACCAATAAAATCATCTCTGATTAGACTTATCTATACAAACAAAGAATTGTCCTGGAAACTGGGTGACACTCACCATTGTTATCCTAAATTGCAGGCGTCCCAAGCCTTACCATTCTACAAATAATTCACACTTGTATAACTCTTCGCTAGAACTACAATCTGTCCACACCACACCCAAGATGACTATTTCATCAATCCCTGAACCACGACGCCCGATAGTTCATCTCAATGGCTTCCCAGGCGTCGGAAAGCTCACCATCGCCCGCTCCCTTCTAAAGCAACTCCCTTCCGCAAAGCTCGTGCATAACCACCTCCTAATCAACCCCGCCGACGCTGTTCTCCACCGCACCCAGCCAGGCTATCAAAACCTCCGCCGCGGAATCCGGAGCTCTATCTTCTCCGCTCTCGCCAATGAGCCCGCAACATTCGACACAACTTACATTTTTACGGATTTCCAGAGCGACGACGACCTCGGCGCGGCCGTGTGCGCAGAATATCTCGCCACGGCAGAAGCACGACGTGCCGTCCTCGTACCTATCCTACTCTTCTGCGACGAAAAGACCAATATGCAGCGCCTGGTCTCGTCGGATCGAGAATTACACTCGAAGTTGACTGACGTAGAGCTTGTCACACAGTTCCGTCGCGAGGAGAATGTACATCGCTTCACCGGCCACCCAAATTATTTAGAACTCGATGTGTCTAGTTTCACGCCGGAGGAGGCGGCGAGGCGGATCTGTGAGCATATTAGGGGTGTCTGTCCGGAGTTGTAAGATGGGGGTGAGGGGTCATCAACAAGCCGTGGACGTCTTTCGGGCCTAGTAAAGGGAATGGCGCCGGGGCAGTCTACTCTCTCTGTCTATCTTTCGTTTTATTTGCACCAAATAAATCAAACAGAATAAAGAATCTTTGAATAGAGGGGTCATTAGCTTGTCGGGCTCTTACCAACAGCTACTAGTAGATCGTTACTGGGATGCTATAGAGGGTCGGGATTTAGTAGTTATAACTAGTAAGAGACGGTGAAATATATTCCAGCGTAGTAAACTAATGGAACTTCATTGGTAGTGGTTGAGAATGTAGGCAGACCCGATGGAGGTAAAGTTACAGAATCAATATGATAACAAGTGAAGACTAAGAGCACAGTAGAGGATTAAACCCCATAGTTATATATATTCCATATTCTGGCCCCTGCCATCACGCTCGAATTTTCAATGCATCAACTCCAGCACAAATTTTCTTCGCAATAGCAGTCAACGCAGCCTTATCCTTAACCTTTGGTCCCAGTTGTGTGGTCATATATCCCTAAGGATCTTCGCTCATGGTACGGGGCCTCGGACAGCGATATCGAGTTACTGGGAGAGAGCTCGTGGATTGGGATGATCGTGATATGGGCATAATGGCCCTCAACCCCTTCAAGATACTTTCCACATCGATGAACTCCAAGACCTACCATCAAATCACGGGTAGTAGCTTGGCTGGCTGCATTGGGTGAGTCATACTCCTCGTCGGGAAAGTCTAGTGGGTCGGGAGCCAGATAGGTGCGAGGTACGACGATTGTGTACTCCGAAACTTTGCCCTTAGGCTTTGCTCTTAGGAGAGATCATTGCAGCATGCCCAGCATCTTCCCAGATGCGGTGCCGTGGCAGATCGCCTCTGATAGCATGGGCCATGAGATCTTGATCAAGATAAAGTGAGGTTAATGCTTTGAAATGAAACATATTGATACACAGACATAGACACCGAAGAGATAAGCAGTGGTCTAGGATATCAGGAACACATGCAGTGATATAGAGCGCACATACATATGACGAGCAGAACACCTAGACCATGCGGATAGAGCCATCAGCTGATAATAATTATAAGCATATACATACCAAAGATCATCGCCAACTGCAGCAACTGTCCTATAGCAGTGATATTACCAACGAGGGACGAACCCTGGTGTGTTCACGCGGGGCCGTCGCGGGCCCGAAGCCCGGATGGACTCCCCCGCTCACGAACATGGACACCTACATTAGCCTCGTCTTCGTCTTCATGGGTATTATTCTGCAAGACGCGCAATGCCAACACGCCGCCAAAGAACTCAAAACTTAGCCTAGTAGCGGTGATATTGGCCTCCGTGTTCCCAATATCATGCAACAAACAAGCGAGGAGGAAAGTCTCATTGTCGAAGTCCTAGTTTGCAAACAGAAATCGGTATCGTTTGCAAGCCCAAAATGATACACTCGTTATGAGTGGTTGTAAGTCTGGTCGGGGAGGTGTGTGCGTGCATAGACATTGATGCGCTGTGCTAGTGGGGTTTCTGGGATTGGGGTTGGGGAAACGGTTGATGCTGGGTAGGGTGTGTTTGTGATGAGGTCTTGGGCAGAGGCTGGGACGGCGGTGAAGCCGTATTTGTTGGCTGGGCTGAACATTTCCTGCTTTTGAGGCTTTGGGGTTTTGATTGGGCTCTGTGTATTTGAGAGGTGGTGGAATGGTGGTTGGGATTGGTTTGAGGAGAATAAGATTTTAGATTTGGTGCTATCTTTTGCTATGTATTACATGTGTTACTTTGGGGCTGACGGAAAACTTGTGGTATGGGAGGTATATCTTGTACAACGTAGTTATATATATGCCCGATTCGGCTGGGTTGGGTTTTGGGTTTGTAGAGGACCGAGCTAGGTCTACTTTATGTGCCCTGTGTAACGGTTCTAAGCGTTTGATGGGGTTGAGCCAGTCTAATGAATTATGTTTACGAAGTACCTTGATGTATGCCGTACGATGCTTCAATGCAAGGATCAGATGTGGTCTGAGTGTGGCTGAGTCTATGTTTATGTGGTGCTATAATCCCCAATGGCAAGTTCCTTGGCATGAGACACCAGTTAAACTTGGGATGTTCGACTAGTCCGTCAAGTTCCGGAAATCAGAGTTTGATTTTATAGATGAAAAAGGCAAAGTCTTGCACATGCTACGTCGGACTCCGTCAACGTCGATCATCGTTGTTAATCGGGGACGTCACCACTTTGTTCAAGGTTTGTTCAAGGGCATATGAAGTGGCTGGATTAGAGATGAATACATATCGTCTGGGCTTTAATAGAATCCGTTAAATCTTTCATTTCAAATTAGATCCAAGGTATTTTAACATTATTCAAGCTCTCTTCTCAAAATTTTATATTATTTTTTCCATCTTGCCCCCTTATTTTGCCGAATCGGGATGTTGAGCATGTCCATTTCTTGGCAAGTGAGGCAGTGCAGGCGCTATATAGCTTGGTATTGGTGGTCTTTGCGGGATTTGCTCCTTATTCGTTAATTACCCACGTAAATATGGTGAAGAATTTTCTTCAATTTTTTTTTACAGACAGGAATGTTCCAATGTTATAAGATTGATGGCTTAAATTATGGGTTATATGGAGTGCATCATCTACCATAATAATGCATATGTATAATCCGAAATACAAGTAGGGGCTGTGCAAGCGGATACCCAAAGTGGAGAAATTGAAAAAAAGGGAAGAAATCCAATACTACGTAGGTAATGTAGGTAATCTAGGTAATCTAGGAATCCAGGTAATCTAGTCCGTAATGAAGTTCTCGACCGGAGTGGAGAGACAACGAATTGACGTCTCCAACGGGGGCAAGTATTACCTTGCCGCTTGCCTCTCCTATCTTTTACGCCTTTACACCTTTACACCTTTACACTTTACACTCTTTCAACCCTTACTTTACAAACCTGGGGAGTTTAGGAGTTTATGGAGTTCTTATCATTCTCTACTTTCTCCTTATCCACATGAAACTACCCATCTACAAGGGTGTATGCCACGCATGAATCGCGCATTGAATAGACACTCCCACAATGTCTGACCCATGCCCAAAAGATGAGCCGGGCCAATCAACCCTGCGCAGAGAGCGCGCGCCGACCATTACCATCGACACCTCGGCCGTGAACTCCCCTGATACCGATCACCCTCCCATCCAAGTCCTCTCTGGAGGATCACAAACCTACACCGATAATGCACAAGCCCCCGACACAACAGCACTGCTAAACAATGGCAGTGTTTCTCCCACGGATATGCGGTCCACAGCCTCGATTCGCTCCAATGCCTCCTCCGAAGCTCGTGAACGAGAGAGCCGGCCAACCTCCCCACACAACATCTCATCACCCAAGATGAAGGCGCCTGACGCACACTCAAACTTCCTTTCTGTTCCTGGAGCACGCTCTCGAGGCAACTCCTTGGAGTCGGATGAGACTGGCCAAACATCGAGCACCTACGGCGGCGAAACATACGTGCCTTCAACATCTCACGAATCGAGATCCGATTTGGCCAAGAACGCTGCCATAAACGACATACACGATGAGGATGCCCTGACCCCAGACCCCGGCCGCGAATCCGAGTTCGAGGTTGAGGACAACAAGTTTGCCTTTTCCCCTGGTCAGCTGAACAAGCTTCTAAACCCGAAAAGCTTTAGCGCCTTCCACGCGTTGGGAGGTCTGCGAGGATTGGAAAAAGGGCTTCGAACGGATGTAAAAAGCGGCTTGAGTGTCGATGAGACGACCCTTGACGGAACCGTTAGTTTTGACGAGGTTGTTTCACCTACCTCACCCTCCTCGCCAAAGAAGAATATACCCAAGTCTGCCTCTCCGAATACATCACAGCCACCCGCCACCGAGAGTTCCATCGTAACCCAGGGCGGAGAAGATTTCTTCGACCGCAGACGTATTTACGGGGATAATAGGCTCCCAGAGAGGAAATTGAAGTCTATCTGGGAGCTTGCATGGATTGCCTACAACGATAAGGTGTTGATCTTATTGACGGTTGCCGCTGCAGTTTCACTTGCTGTGGGAATTCCGCAATCGCTCCATCCAGCAAATCCCGATGAACCTGGCGTTGAATGGGTTGAAGGCTTGGCAATTCTCGTGGCCATTATTATCGTGGTTACGGTCGGTGCAGCGAACGACTGGCAAAAGGAACGACAGTTTGCAAAACTCAACAAAAAGAAGGAAAATCGACAAGTCAAGGTGACGCGGTCCGGCCGAACGGAGGAAATTTCTATCCACGATGTCTTGGTTGGCGATTTGATGCTTCTGGAACCTGGTGATATGGTCCCAGTTGATGGGATTTTGATCGAAGGCCACGACCTCAAGTGCGACGAATCTTCCGCTACTGGCGAGTCTGACGTTCTCCGCAAAACCCCAGGTGATGAAGTGTACCGGACAATCGAGCAACACGAAGACCTGAAGAAAATGGATCCTTTCATCATTTCCGGTGCCAAGGTTTCTGAGGGCGTCGGCACATTTTTGGTCACTGCTACTGGTATGCACGCCACCTACGGCCGGACGATGATGTCCCTCCAAGAGGAGGGCGAGACAACACCTTTGCAAACTAAGCTCAACAAGTTGGCTGAGTACATTGCCAAGCTCGGTCTCGCTTCTGGTTTGTTGCTGTTTGTCGTCCTTTTCATCAAATTTTTGGTTCGTCTCAAGGACATCGAGGGTGGTGCAGACGAAAAGGGTCAAGCATTCCTGCAGATTTTCATTGTTGCTGTTACAATTGTCGTTGTCGCGGTACCTGAAGGTTTACCACTGGCTGTCACGCTCGCCCTGGCCTTTGCTACAACACGAATGCTCAAAGACAACAACCTGGTTCGCTACCTCAAAGCCTGTGAGACTATGGGTAATGCTACCACGATTTGCTCTGACAAAACTGGAACCTTGACGGAGAATAAAATGACTGCAGTGGCTGCGACGTTGGGTACCACGTCTCGGTTCGGAAAGTATTCTGGTGTCTCGTCCGATGATCAGAGTGAAATAGCCCCCTCGGATTTTGTCTCTACCCTATCGTCCTCGGTGAAGGATGTCTTACTCCAATCGATTGTGTACAACTCAACCGCATTCGAAGGCGAGGCCGATGGAGTTAAGACATACGTTGGATCCAAGACAGAGACTGCCCTCTTGACTTTCGCGAGGGATTACCTCGGAATGGGAGCTCTTGGCGAAGCGAGAGCAAACGGCAAGCTCGCACAGATGTTCCCATTCGACTCAGGCCGCAAATGCATGGCAGTTGTGGTCCAGCTGGAGAATGGAAAATACAGAATGCTAGTGAAGGGCGCTGCCGAGATTCTAGCTGCCAAGTCGACGCGCATTGTCCGAGACCCCACCGACTCTCTGTCGGAAGCTCCTGTTACCGACGAGGAGAGGAGTTCACTGGATAATATTATGAACAACTACGCCACCCGCTCTCTCAGATGCATTGCCCTAGTTTACCGTGACTTTGAACAATGGCCACCCCGTGGGGCTCCTACTGCGGAAACCGATCGCAACCAGGCAGTTTTCGAACCTATCTTCAAGGACATGGCAATGTTGGGAATCTTCGGTATTCAAGACCCTGTCCGAGCAGGTGTTGCCGAGGCAGTGTACACATGTCAAAAAGCTGGAGTGTTTGTTAGAATGGTGACCGGTGATAACATCGTAACCGCTAAGGCTATCGCCCAGGAGTGCGGTATCTACACACCCGGTGGTATCGCCATTGAGGGTCCTAAATTCCGCAAGCTGAGCTCACGCCAGATGAACCAAATCATCCCAAGACTCCAGGTCATCGCCCGCTCTAGCCCCGACGATAAGAAGATCCTGGTGAACCAACTCAAGAAGCTTGGAGAGACTGTTGCTGTCACTGGTGATGGTACCAATGATGCCCAGGCCCTCAAGAATGCCGATGTTGGTTTTGCAATGGGTATCACTGGTACCGAAGTTGCCAAAGAGGCCTCTGACATTATTCTCATGGATGACAACTTCTCCTCTATCGTCAAGGCTATGGCATGGGGTCGCACCGTCTGTGACGCCGTTAAGAAGTTCCTTCAGTTCCAAATCACTGTCAACATCACCGCCGTTATTCTCACCTTCGTCTCTGCAGTCGCTAGTGATAGTGAGGATTCAGTGCTCAGCGCAGTGCAGCTGCTGTGGGTCAATTTGATCATGGACACCTTCGCCGCTCTCGCTTTGGCGACAGACCCTCCTACACCAACAGTGCTCGACCGCAGACCCGAATCGAAATCCGATCCACTCATCACTCTGACAATGTGGAAGATGATCATTGGACAGTCCATCTATCAGCTGGTTGTAACTTTTGTTCTGAATTTCGCCGGAGCTAAGATTTTCTCTTGGGATCACGACCACCTGCAGACTGTGGTGTTCAACACTTTCGTCTTCATGCAAATTTTCAATCAGTACAACTCTCGTCGTATTGACAACAAGCTCAACATTTTGGAAGGTATCTGGAAGAACCGTTGGTTCATTGGTATTCAACTCATCATTATTGGAGGTCAAATCTTGATCATCTTTGTTGGTGGCGCTGCTTTCTCTGTGAAGCGTCTTGACCAAGGCTCGCAGTGGGCCGTGAGTCTAGTACTTGGAGCAATCTCGTTACCCATCGCCGTGATCATTCGTCTTATTCCAGATGAATTCGCCGCCAGGCTTGTCCCCCACTTTTGGCATCGCAACAAGGGTCCCGAATTGGTTATCTCAGACGAGGACCGCAATTACGAGTGGAACCCTGCCCTGGAGGAAATCCGCGACCAGCTCGCCTTCATCAAGAGTGTCCGTGGCGGCCGTCTGCGACACATCCGCCACAAGCTGCAACACCCCCAGGAACTCCTTCCTCGATCCCGCAGTGGTTCCCGCTCTCGTGATTCCTCCGCCCCACCCACGCCGAATGGCGACAACGACAACGACAACGGCAGCCCGACCCCACAGCCGGCTACTCCCGAGTCTCGGTCTAGACGGAACACGCGGTCACGATCGAACTCGACGTTCGGACCCGCCGCTGCTATGGCAGGTATCGTTGCCGGTAGTATTGCCGGATGGTCTCCCATCGAGCGACCCCACAACGAGCCCGAGATCAGTTTCCCGACAAATGGCGGCCCTCACAGCGGCCTTGATCGCGAGCAAGGCATTGAAGTTCACCCGGATACCGCCGCTGATGACCGTATCTTGAACGAGTACTCCGCTACCTCCAAAACACCCCCTAGCCAAAACCCGGATCTAATTCCATTCTTCGAGCATGCCCCATCAGTGGACCGCGCGCCCTCTAGCCGTGGCCGACGCTCTTTGTCTCAGCGATCGCGATCGAGATCGAGTCTCTCTCAATCGCACGTCTGAGCCCACGTCGCCTTTCTTCTACTCCTTTCTTTTTCTCCCCGATCGTCGAGGACACTTTAATTCGTTATGCCCCTATTCTCCTTCGACTCAAAACTCTACTGCTCTATTTTCGGTGTCTGGAAATGGGTGATTCGGCGCAACGCTGTTGAAAATTAAGCATAGACTCCTCTGTACTTTTGGGTCCATACAATCATTTGCATTTGGGTTCGGTGGCCAGGTTGGCCTTTTCTTTTGGATATCTCTTGGCGCATACACGGCCTCCGCGCCATCCAGCATTTCATTTCCTCTTTGTTTTTTCTCTTATTGTTCCTGATTGTAAAATTCTCAGATTCTGTAGATACCACTTTCTTTCCCACTTGCGTTCTTTGTAAATTACTCCACATGCTCTCTATGAACTTGTATTGTAGCTCCATGCCGTCAAGTTTGTCTACAAGGTATTCTCACTGCTTCTGATATTGCCGTCGCTTTTGGTAAAACTACGGGATTGTTATTAGTGGATAGTTTTGAGGGTTTACGTGTCTCCATATGTGAAAATCAAGCCTCTGATCCCATACAAAATCTCTACATCTCTAATTTTCACTTAACCTTCCTCGTACTTCCTGGTCCTTTACTCGTCGGTTCACCCTCTTTACACTACAGTTAGGAGACTGCTAATTCAACCTCCCCTTTGCCTGAATTTACCGCTCTCTCTAGTCAATCATAGTAACACTAATGGTACCTCCACTTAGTTACTATATAAACCACTAACAAAAATAAGTACCCCTTGTAAAAAGGTAAAGCTTCATAAACATCAACTTTGATCCTTATTTATATCTTCTAACCAAGGTACGCCGCTTCTCTCACTTGAGGAGGCAGGATCAGTCAGGGCTAGTTCCGGGTGGGTTTATTATCTAACGTTTGCTGTGCTATGCTAGGAAATAATAGTCCATTGATGTAAGTAGACGTGGCGAACACTTACAGGAAGATTATGTACAGTTGGTTGATAAGACAGTAGTCTCTTAGACGAATACTGTCCACTTATGGTTCTGCATGCCTGTGCTAGTGTTGAAATTGGAGTCTACTAAAGCCACTAACGCAACATGATAAAGACTCTGACAAAATGACACCGACTTGCCCGATGTGCTTCCTCTGCTTTTATGGTAAATTACTGGACAATACTCCAGTCCCCATACTCGACCGATATCAACCTTGCGAAGAAAGGTAGTTTGGTTGTGAGTTGTAAGAAGCCATATTTCAGGTCCATCTCGAGCATGTACCTCAATTTGACCTATGTGTATGCGTCAGTGTGAATTTCCTATTAACAGCTCACAATACTTACCTGGTGCGTATCTGAACAGTTCCTCCGTGACACCGAATTAGTATGCAGAATGGCTTTATCAGGGGATTGCGATGGTACTCTTGAACTTGAACCAGCCATATTGACCTGTTTAGGCTGGGAAGTCTGGCTTTCAGGTGTCTATTGTTCAGGGTTAGTATATGCACTGCTTTAAAGGCACCTTGGGGATCTCACTGTAGCTGGGAGTGTCTTTGCGGAAGGTTTCCCTTTCGATGGGACTCTTTGTAGCCAGAGGGCAAGATCAAGGGTATATATAGAAAAAGACGAGCTTGAGAACTGATGGGTATTTTCAATCACGAAAGAGGAGGTTGACTGGTGGGGCCTCAAGTGAGAGAAGCGGCATACCTCGAGTGAGAGAAGCACTGTTAACTTGTGAGAGAAGTAGCGTACCTCGAGTAAGAGATGCGGTTAATTCTAGCGAGGTAAATGCTGCGGCTTGTTAGCCCCTGGTATCCGTATCATCTGTTTCAGTTTTTTTTACGAGGAACTTGAATATATATTCGCATGAAGGCCTTTTGGGATCGCTGTATTCGAATTTGACTGAGGCGAAAGAACAGAAGCTATAGTCATTGTTTTCCTCTTAGTTGATTTGAAATTCATGCTCGTTCAGTTTTTTGAGGATTTTCCACCGGGAAGAGAAAGGTTTATTTAGAGTGATGATAGTTGTAGGGTTGATGTCCTTAAGGAACCAAGTCGAGAATGAGGACGGCATTGGAGATGTTTTGGAGATGGGCTTTTAGGTGATAGGGCTAAGAAATCGAGAAGGAGAGCGTTGTGAGGCTCTTTAAGTATCCTGCGCTTTTAGCCATCGATCCGACTCCGCGGATGTTTTTCAATGACTCGGCGTGGGACAATGATATCTTCGAAAGACTTGGTGGATTTCCCGGTACTGGCGAAGTTGAGCTATTTAATTACCTTCCGGTCAATAATGATCCAGCATTGTCTAGACCAGGGTAAGCAGATAGAGAAGTTACTTCGAAATAAAGAGGTGCAGTGGGACAGGATGAGATCCAGTAAGTGATTGAAAATATTGGCAGATTGCACCCAGCGTAACTTCAATCCGAGAACCATATAATTAAGAGAAGCAGCCCTCGCTTGACAAGTTATCCACTCAGTACACAGGAAGCTTGTAGGCATCCAAATCGTAACTAAAGCTATCAATCGATTCCTGGTCATAAACACATTGGAATTTCTTGCCGTTTGAAGTCCAAAGTGGACGAAGAGGCCAACGACACATTGTCTCAATCTCTCCAGACCCAGCGAGTGTCGCCGGGGCCTTGCCATTCTCAACCCATTCGATGAGAGTCTGTAGAGTTGTCTGTGGCCATGGGGCATCGGGTTGGTACTCGTTTGTGCCACAGTGTCCCACGCCAGGAATGAGGAACAGTCGATAGAAATCATCGACAGCGGCCGCACCTGCACTGTATGACTTATTGGGGAACATAATTTCCCTGACTGAATCCCAGTAACGGACTGAAGAAGCAGTAGGGATTGAGTAGTCTTGTTCTCCATGGACGTGGATAACTTTTCCACCGGCGGCTTGGAAGTCCGACAAGTCTGGGTATGTTGTCTGGAAGATATCTCCGTACTTGTTTTGAGAAAGTATCATCCATTCCTTGAGGGTATCGTAGGTCACGCCGTCCAAGCTGGGAATGTTGGTCTCTTGCAGAAGATCAATGAACAAACCAATCCACATGCCACCGAGACCACTTATGTCAAGCTCCCAGCTGTCGGTAGACGAATCATATGCGCTTTGAAGATCGTCGAAAGTCGAGCCAGGCTGGTAGTTGAAGTAAACTCGCTTGCCGTCGGAGTCGTGAAGACCATTCCAAAAGGCCTTGATGACTTCAATGGCTTTGGCAGATACCTTGCCTGTCTGTGCAGGTGTGGCGCCCGCGTACGAAGAGCCACTGACGGCAGGGCAGGAGTAAGAAGCGTTCAGGATGGAATCCCAGTTTAGATTCTTCAAACACAAGTCGGATCGTGATACAATACCGTCAGTCTTGCCATCCAGGGGATCGCAGCTTGCGACGGTCATGTTCATGATCTTCTCGAGCTCACAGCTGGGCGAGTAGTAGTCAAGGGTTTTCTGGATGACGTTTCCGGTCAAATGGTTGGTTTGCTGTTGTGCCCATCGGAAGGCTGGAGCACCGGCGACTACGCCATCGAATTGATCGGGGAACCGTTGGACCTGGCTCCATCCCTCGCGGCCTCCCTCAGAACAGCCCTGATAGTAGGAGTAAATCTTTTCGTTGGATGGTACGTTGTAGATATTTCTTGTCAGTTCTTTGCCTAAGACAGCGAGCTCATGCTGGGCTTGGTAGCCTGTTTCTTATGTTAGCTGGCTGATAAGCTGTGTGTTTCGAAATATAAAAGTCTCACCAAACATGTAAGTCGCTTGCCAATTGATAGTTCCATTTTCCAAGAGAGCAACGGAACTAAATTGGGTGGTGAAGCTTCCAAATCCTCCATCAGTCAAACCTCCAACACTTCATACAATATGTTAGTCAAAGTATTCATGCCATCAAAGAGTAAACGAGGAAATTCTTACCCGCCAACAATGACACCAGTAGGGATTGATGAGGACCCCGAGTTAATAGCCCAACCACCTCCACCAGTGGACACATATCTGTTCTTAAACTGCCCTGGGGCTGGAAGCCAGTATTGCACATGGACAACATCCCCGTCAATACCGTCATGAGAGTAGGCGAAAGTCACATTGCAGTAATCGAAGGTGGAGGTAGGGTAGAAGATGTTTTCTGCAGTGAAATTGGTGACAAGACTCGTGGAAATCGAAGAGGGGTCAACGGTAACGCCTTGAATGGCATCTACTGGCAACGCATTCTTCGCGTATGCAGTGGTACAGATGTCAGTCAGTGAAGTTGTTGTAGCGGCAGCCGAGGCCAGCACAAGCGTATAGGCCCATATAGAATGCCGCATGATGTTCTGCAATCTCTCAATTATGTTGAGGGAAATATACAAGAACCCCAGATAAAGGGGATGGACTCCTTTTATCTATAGTCCTAAAACCGGGGTAACTTCGGTGATTGACATGGGGTTAAATATTATGCCGCCTCTCTGTACAGACCTGTGGGGAAGCTGGGTTACTATTCAACTTCCTACGAGTACAAAGGATCCTTGGATTCTTCAGGAAAGTTTGATCTAACTTGTTTTATCAGAAGCCTGCTACTCCACAAATCTCCACAGGGGTATCGGCTTCCGTAGTGTATAGGTCAGTCCACCAACACACTTATTACTTCATTACTTCAGTTGTATGTAGGTATACTCGCTGAGATATTGTACATTACGGCAAATATAACGCTCTGTAAGGGATATCTGCCCTATTATCCATCTACATTGCTTATGCTCTTTTATTTGTCCAAAATTCGGGGGGATGATGCAGGGTTTATAGTGGATCAAGACTACTCACAATGGTTATGCACTCCGAAATACCCTAGTTCATAAGCGGAAGATATCTCCGAGGCACCCCGAGGCCCGAAATTGCAGGCATAGTCTACCAAGCCCTCATACCACACCCCCTCGCCCGAACCCAAACATCCACAATCCGAGAAGTCTCGCTGTCTTGATCCGAATCAACAACAAAATACCATCCATAAAAGGCACCAGTAACACAAGCATGATTCGGGTGCACTTTAACCACTTGTCCAATTCGCAGGGGAATCTTCGTCTGCGACTCACTCTCCCAAGTCACAATCGCGTGTTCCTGACTGATCCTCTCAACGACCAATCTCTCCGATGAAGCTTTGCCCAATCCATCCAACCGCCAAGAAGAAACAACCCCCCAGCCCGAGTAACTCGGACACGGCTCTCGACCCAGTGCAAGCGTCCCCGCCGCCAAGAGCGCCTCGGGCTTCTCACGCTCGCCGTCGTTATAGACACTACACACTTCAGTGAGCACCGAGATGGCAATTTCATCCTCCAAAACTCCAGAATCAGCACTAGCATTTGTGGAGAACTGCTGCATATCTAGGATGGGATAGACGCCAGCATGCAGCTCCACATTTGTCTCGCGAAGCAAAGCCTTCAGCTCCTGCGCTTCCGCACAGGGAGAGTCCTCATGCAGCAAGTTCTGGGACGAGACGACCTGCGGGGTCGCACCAACACTGATGACCAATTCCCTTTTGGGTAGTAAATGCAAATTTCTCTCCAGGGCATCTTTGCATCCGCGGATCTCACTGATCAAATGGCCCATCGCTTGCTCGGGGGTTGTCCCGCTATAACTCAGACTGCTGTGTGAATACAACCCGAGGAGTCTTGCCCCACCTGTTTCCTCCACGGAAGCAAGTTTCTCGAGTAGCCCGCGCTTGTTGAGGGATACAGGCGGTAAGCCGGCGCGGTGGTAGCCCGTGTCGACCTTGACGAAGACACAGGTTGGATGTCCTGCTAGAGAAGAGAGCTTATCCAGGTAGGGGAGTTGATCTGGGTGGTCGATCATCACTGTGATGGTATTCTCGCCTAGCTCGCGGGCTGCCTTGGCTAGTAGTGGAACCTGTGATGGGACGAGAGGGATGCCGTAGAGAATGTTAATTTTGCAGCCTTTGCGTTTCAGATTCTGTAGTAGAGGGATCATCATCTCAATCTCTAGGACTGTGGAGGCTATGAAATTGGCCTCGGTGCTGTTGCCAATTTGGAGGTTGGCGATTTCGGGTGTCTGATGGTCATAAGTTGAGTGTAATTACGTAGAGAAGATAGGATTTGAGGCCTCTTACCTTGTGCGACTTAACATGAGCTCTGAATCCGACATCGAGCGTTTTGATTGTGCGTAGCATTTTCTCGCAGTGTCGTCGGATGATTGCTACATCAAGGATTGCGGCTGGTTTGGGTACATCGCTGATGTCTTTGCCGATGTAGAACTTCTGCAGGTCTTCTTGAGATGGGGTTATGGAAGGCATTTTTAAATATGTAGCAGGCGACTGGGAAGTGTGAAATAGAAGTTGAATATTTGTATATTCCCCTCATTCTGAATAAGAAATGTGGGGCGGAGGATGTCAAGTCCGGCTTCGCCGTCCATTTAAAGCCGTTGGATACTTTAAATCCATCACGACTGCATATTTTTGGCACGAGCCCTGGAGTTGCCTCTCTAATATCAGTCCCAAGAAGCACACCTGCTTGTGGATTTCGCGACTCATTGTTTGAAGCCTCAAGCCTAACCAATTCATCAGGAAGCTCCGAGGTGAGGTCGAACTCGGTGACGAACAGAACTAGTGACTTGCTCGTTCTGGACCGGAAGATAGACAGTGGGGAAGTCCGAGTTGCGTCGGAGGAGACAATTGGAAGTTCGATATCGGTATGGATGTTGTGAAGGTCAAGGGGCGTTAAACTGGAGAAAAGACAAAGGAGATGAGCAAGCAGGTAAAACTCGGATGGGAGGCAGTCAAGGCCAATAATGAGAACGATAGGCGTTACGCTATGAGTTGTCGCTGCGAGAGTGTGCGTTTGAGAGTCACGCTTGACATTTTTTATGGAGCATATCAAATAGCAAGGAAAGGAAACTGCATTATCAACCCTTAATTTGAATTTCACCAGTTCGAAGTAGCTAAATCTCTCCTTGACATTTCTCTTCGTCCTGGGTACCCATCCAGAGCCCTCAGGCCCCTATCCTTGGCACCAGTGCAAGATCCGTTATGCTGCGCTTCATCTCCCGATCTGTTGACTGAAATTCTTCCTGCATCGCATGCTAGCATCAATGGAAAGAAATCTCCATCCTGCAACAATGTCTTCGCCGCCCATTCAGGCCCACTCGTTGTTACAGTTTGAGGGGTACAACTTGATATTTAGCCAATGATTCGCTGATGCTCAATCAAAAATGGAACGAGTCACTTACTTCATGCAATACCGAAGTAAACTGTCATGATTGGAGAACTGGCAGTGGAGGTAGACTGCACAGCGGAGTTGACCTGGCTCGAGGAATCGTGTTGCATGCCTAGCAGAGCGGCCACCCAAGTGTTGTAACCTCTAACCGGGAAAGCTGGGGGGTTTTGTGGGCCCACCTGAAGCTGAGATGGGCTGTCGTAATCCCATCGGAGACTTTCTTCATGGGGGTCATAGCCGAGGTGATCCATCAGATCTTGTTCGAAATCGTCGTAGCTCAGCATGGTGTGATCGAAAGTGCCGTCTATGTTGATGTACGTTTCGTTGTCCAGGTAGCCAGCCAGCCAGAAGATAGCTGACTCGCCGCTGTCGAAACGGGTCACCTCAATCAGACAGTCGTGCATCATGAGCACTCGCAGACCGTTGCGCGAGACGGGGGCGTTTATAGCCATGTTGAGTGACGGCTTGGATGGAGAGTTCAAAACCTGAAAAAGAATTTATGACGAGATCAGGGTGAGAGGATGAGTTTGACACGAGTCGAGACGCGTAAGAAGAGAGACTAAAAGGGAGAAGAGAGAGAAGGACAGAAGGTACAATGGAAATCCCGGTTGCTCTTTCCTCGCACACTCAATCAACTGCAATATATCTACCTATGTACCTACCTAGGTAGGGTATGTACATTGTAGGTATTTTCCATTTCCCTTCTTGCCTTTCCATTGAATCTCTTCAACCGAATAGTTCCCCTCGTTGATCTGTAAAGAAGGAAGCTTCCTGTGTAGCTCTATAGCCATCAGTCAGATTGCTAATCTATTTCAACATATGTTTTTTCTCGTACCAAACTCGCTCTTGGTCACAATCAAGAAGTAACAGGTCAATCCATGTCCCCCAACTGCTTCTCGACTTTGCATGGCTATCAAAGCAGCCAACCAACAATTTCGGTTTCTAATAGCATATTCACAGTCTCATCCGTTAACGCAGTTTTGAGAATCCCAGACAAGCACATGAACTTCAGGGCTGTAGCCAAAATGGGACCGCAGATCTTCCAAAAAGATGCCATAGGCAAGTTCTGAGACCATATCAACGGGCGGTGTGAATCCTTTGCCAATGTATGAGCAAAGTCAGAATAATCCACTGGCCATACCATACTGTTAAACGTTGATAAGTCCATCCCGTAGGTAAAGTAAGCTAGGAGAGTTCGCTTTCACAGATCCGCATCACGAATTGCGGCTTGTGGGTCAGGCGAGACGGGGGGAAAAGCTTGGCTGGACTTGTAGGAAATGATCTGAGCTAGATACTCGAGCTACGTAATATCACATAATTCGGGGTTCCATTTGTGTAAGTCTTCCGAATTGAGCACAGAAGACCATGAGAGAGGTCGGATGAAGGGGGATTTGCTCTTTCAAAGAGCATGTAACACCATTCAAGCCTTCATAATACCCCCTGTACAATGTCATATGGGCTATACCGCGATGCCGATGACAACCGAACAGCGAGAAACTCTCTATGTATAGTAATCAGGCTAAGTTATGAATAGTTTAATGGAAGTAAACACTAATCAGAGCTATTTAAAAGAGCTCCTTCCCTCAAGCCTGCATATCAGAGCCATAGCGAATCATTACAGAAGATGCCCCGGGAAGCATTCGTCCCGCAGCAATCACAAGGGACCAGAATACATTTCTCGCGGAAGTTGCTGAACGGAACTTCGGCAGATCATCATCCTCCTTTTCAAAATCTGATCATCGTATAGAATCGTGAGCTAACACATACTCCTTGCGTCGACAACATTCCAGAGCATGCATATTCGGAGCTTTCCAGCATACCACTTACCCCATACGGAAATGTATCGCGGATCACAGGGGTCGACGGGACTTTTATGTTTTATGGTGTGGCTGTCATGGGCCTATCCCTTCCTTTGATTGTATCATGAGATGGTTACAGACCCACCGAATATGTGTGTGGGTGGGTGTCCTGGTGGATGGGTCAATATTGCGCGATGAGGTTCATCCCCACACTTGTATGTTGGGATAAAGCTAGGTACCTTCCTTTTTTCTCCACCAGACGATCAATGATCTACAATCTACAGAGTGTGTTTATTCACGGCTGTATTGCAGTGATTCCAATTCCTGGGTTCATCATTGGATACCGGCTGCGAGCTGCTCGGTTGGTGCCTTGATTGCTAAGGAATGTGTATGTATCCAGTCTCCCCTCGGGTTGTTACACCGTCTCACTTGGTAGACAGGGTGATGTCAATGTTCAACGGCCTAGCAATGGTGCACTGGCCCTGCGTGCCTTTTCCTTTATATCTATCATACCATAGCTCCCCCCTCCGTCATGTTTTATACGAACGGCTCATTTCCCTCGCCTTTTGTAGCTATTGTATAGCTGTGGATTTACGACATCCAATATATACGTCAGACTGCTTAGCATCTATTTAACTATTGGTGGATTCGGATTGAAAGCTTCTTCTGTTCACGAACAGCTTAATCCGACATAGTCCACTCACACGTCCTTCGAGATACCCGAGAATGAAGCCCGATGATGTCGAAAAAGCCCACAGCCCACCTGCTCTTGGGAGTCTGAACCAGTTTCACCTCGACAAAAGCGCTTCCAACAGCTCCTCCGATGACTCAGACCTCGCAAAGCCTGACCCCGTGCCACAATCAAGATGCTCACGATGGGCTGCAAGCTTAAGAAATGTGGAGAGCCGTGGCATCGAGCCCATTCCTATCGAAGATCGAGAGCCAATAACATCTTCAACCATACTTCATATGCTGCTAATGTGGTTTAGCATGACATTGGCTACAAATAACATTGTTGTTGGATCAATGGGTACACTCGTGCTTGGCCTCAGCTTCAGAGATGCGGCCCTCTGTGCTGTATTTGGGTGTTTAGCCGGCAACTGCACTGTTGGTTTTATAAGTATATGGGGACCAAAAAGCGGGAACCGAACTTTGGTATGTTTATATCGAAAGATCGGTTTTTTCTGCACGAATAGAAGAAGGTGTTATTAACAAAATGAACGGATGCTGATGAATTTGATAGATCGTGGCCCGATATTTCATGGGCTATTATCCCAGCAAAGTTTGCATTATCCTAAACCTCTTCACCAATATCGGGTATAGCATGGTAAACAGCGTCGTCGGTGGCCAGATCTTGTCGGTGGTCTCCGGTGGTTATCTTTCCGTGTTAGTGGGTATTATCATTGTCGCCGTTTCCAGCTGGGTTATGGCTCTGTTTGGGATGAAAATCTTCCAATTATACGAACGGTGAGCATTGACACCCCAGCATACCTTGATATGCATATTCTAATCAATATTAGAGTTGCCTGGTTGCCACAGCTGCTAGTGATATGCGTGATGGTGGGTTCAGCAGGGCCTAATTTCGACTTCAACATCCATACACCAATGTCGACAGAGCACTTAATCGCCAAAATAATAACCTTCCTCTCCCTGGCATTGTCTATTCCCCTTGCCTGGGCCCCGCTCGCAGCCGATTACTATGTGTATATCCCGCCACAAATGAAGAGCTACCGGACATTCCTGGTCACAGTCTTCGCCGCCACTTGTGCCATGTCAATTGTTCTTCTTATGGGTGCTGGTCTTGGAACCGTGATTGCCAGCTCGGCAAATTTGGCAGCCAAGTATGGCAGCAGTCCAGGGGGCGTTCTGATGACAGCATACGACGGTCTCGGAGGGTTCGGGAAATTCTGTGCTGTCATCAATGTCCTCGCCTTGGTTGCTAATAATACTCCCGGGGCGTACTCGATGGGAATGAACTTCCAGATGATTGGCGGGATGTTTGGAAAGGTCCCACGGCCGGTCTTCACGACTCTCGCTACGGTGATCTATGCCGCATGCGCGATGGGAGGCCGGGACCGGCTATACGAGATCTTCAAGTCTTTCTTGCCTCTGATCGGATACTGGGTTATGATGTTTGTCGTGATTGTCTTTGAAGAACACGTGGTCTTCCGTCGGAGAAGAGGCTATGACTGGTCTCAGTGGAACTGTCGCGATAAATTGCCTTTGGGGATTGCGGCGGGAGTTGCATTCCTTATTGGCTGGGCTGGTGCAATTGTCGGCATGGTAAGCCTTTTATTCCCGCCGATCCAATTGATCGCATCTCGCTAATATTTGAATTTAGTCTCAATCGTATTATATCGGCCCCATCGCACAAATGGCTGGCGAAGCTGATCTGGGTCTCTGGTTGGGTGCGGGCTTCACTGCGATGTTTTTCCCACCGCTGCGGGCATTGGAGCTCATATTCATTGGTCGCTAGTTATGTGCCACTCTTTTTACGCGTTGGCATAATGATCTGCCAGGAAGTGTGTCGGCAGAACATTTTATGTCCCCTCAACATAAACCAGATAGTATATAGCGATATGGGAACTGTAAAGACCCGATGTGATAGTGTCAGGCTGGACCTATAATCAAAATAAGTTTAATAGAATTTGTTTAAATAATGCGAAGTTGTAACACATACCCTAGGCCTATGGTCCGTTGGCTTAAGAATAACCACTATAGTGCTTACGAGGCGTGATCGCATGCATGTGCATCTCGCACAACCGAGCATGCCGTCGGCACTTTCTCAAATGTAGATTTGAAATTACAGGGGTGTGGTGATTCTGTCTTGAGACCCTTCTTCGCATATAATAGTCGGATAGCCCGAGAATGTGAATGTTCATTCTCATCTCCAGTTCCCCGAGGCTCGGTGTTTCGGGCACCCCGCGTTTGAGACCATCCAATTAAATTCTCTAGATTAGATGAAGTGAACAACCTTGGAAACCTAATTACTACATGCTCCTTTAAGGGTTATTTGAGATATGCGGGTGTTATGTACAGGTTGCACAAGAGGTTGCACAATTGTCCAGGTGGCAGTTCATAAACCTTGTGGGGATCATAAATGGACCTGTCCCGTGGGTCACCACCACCACCACCGCATTCTTATTTAAACCTCGTGGAGCCCCCAGTTGACATCCCATCCCCACACTTGTCGCGTCAATATGAATTATACCGACACCTGGGCTTCATCCCTACCTACAGGGGGCATGACAGCCCAACTACTCCCTTACGCCGTAGGCCTCCTCGTCGCCTGGCCAGTAGTAGCAACAAGTCTACGGTTCCAGCGCCTACGCAAGCTTCACAAGCAATATGCCTACCCAACACGGGAATCGATGTCCAAAATGACCGACGAGGAAGCTTTCCAGATACAAAAACAAGTCGCGCAGCTTGAGTTCCCACTCATGTTCATTAAGAGCTTGCAATTCGCCTTATTCCGGGTACGAAAAAAAAAAAAGAATTCACAACCCACAATCAATTGGGCCATACCCTATCGATCTATGCATGAAATTTCTAACTGAAAAAAAGACATACGGTATCCCTTCAATATCCAACCTTCTCGCAAAAACAAGTCAATTCTCCAGCCCGGAAACTTCCCTAAAGCGGTACACAGATACCAGCGTCCTCGTCCAAGAGATGGTCGGCAACAACCCGACTTCCGCACGCGCATACCTCGGTCTTGCCCGGACGCGCTACCTACACAGCGGGTACAGAGCCTCCGGTAAGATCCTCGATGACGATATGCTCTTTACGCTGGCGCTGTTTGCGCTCCAGCCGATTCGGTTCATCAATCGCTACGAGTGGCGCCAGCTGAGTGACCTGGAGCGCTGTGCCATCGGGACTTTCTGGAAGAGTGTGGGTGATGGGCTGGAGATTAGCTATGAGAAGCTGCCATCTGGTAAGACCGGGTTCCGGGATGGGATTCAGTGGCTCGATGAGATTGATGCTTGGAGCGAGGAGTATGAGGCGAAGTTCATGGTGCCTGATGCTAAGAATCGTGAGACGGCGGATCAGACTACTGCTGTGCTGGTTTATATGCTGCCTAAGATGTTGCATCCGGTTGGGTTGCAGGTTGTTTCGTTTATGATGGATGACAGGCTTAGGAAGGCGATGTAGTAAGTTGTAACGCTACATGGATGGACTAATCACCAACGCACCATCTAACCTCTTACTAAATAGCTACGAACCCCCCTCCGCATTCTGTGCAGCGCTCTTCTCGGCTATCCTCACAGCCCGCAAGCTATTCCTCCGCTACCTATCTCCGCCACGACCTAACTTCCTGCGCTTCGCGTCGTTCACCGAGGAGCCGGATGAAAACGACCGCTTCTTCCTCACCCAGTGGGAGGCCGCGCCATACTATGTCAAGCCCACGTTTTGGAACCGCTGGGGCCCGATGGCATGGCTGACTCGAGCTCTAGGACGGCCTGTGCCTGGTGATGAGGGAGATAAGTATTATCCCAATGGATATAGTGTTCCGGATGTTGGTCCGAAGTATTTTGAGGGGAAGGGGAGGAAGCAGTTGGATGAGACTTTGTTGGAGTTGAGGGGATATCGGACTGGGAAATGCCCTTTTCATTGAGGGGTAGAAAAGTGATGGATTGCCTGTGGGATGCGGGTACCGATCAATGGATGGTTGTAGCGTTATATAATGCAACGGGAAAGGCATTTTTGTCTACGTGAGATTGTCACAACCCAGGCATATGAAGCTATAAAGTCAAGGGTACTGGCCCATATAAAACTGTTGTAGCACCAACCTTGACATTCAATACTACAATTAACACAAGCTAAAGGCCATGAAAAATGGATTCGTCACTTTCTTTTCCACTATGTGCTATTCTGGAGGGGCGGAACAAATCACCCAAGCCGAGCAGAAAAATAGACAAAAAAGGGTGTAAATTAGGAGCGCTCAAACAAATTGGTTCGGGGCTTGCGCCCACAAGCCGGTCCGAATGGTAGAGAATGTAGGCTTGACAAGGGTATTACTTTGAACAAATCTCAAAGACTTATTTAAACCTCCTCATCAACAATGTCATCAGCGAGGCTAAAAATAGGGAGAAAATTCATTAGTCGACGTATTCGAAAATCGGGTGGTGTGGGGAATCCTTACTACTCCTCCTCGCCCTCGGAGACGGAGGCCTCCTGGTACTGCTGGTACTCGGAGACAAGATCGTTCATGTTGCTCTCAGCCTCAGTGAACTCCATCTCGTCCATACCCTCACCAGTGTACCAGTGCAAGAAAGCCTTGCGACGGAACATGGCAGTGAACTGGTCGCCGACACGCTTGAAGAGCTCCTGGATGGAGGTGGAGTTACCAACGAAGGTGGAAGACATCTTGAGGCCACGGGGGGGAACGGAGCACAGAGCGGTCTGGACGTTGTTGGGGATCCACTCAACGAAGTAGCTCTGGTTCTTGCTCTGGATGTTGCGCATCTGGTCCTCAACCTCCTTCATGGAGATCTTACCGCGGAACAAAGCGGAGCAAGTGAGGTAGCGGCCGTTACGGAAGTCGGAAGCAGCCATCATGTTCTTGGGGTCGAACATCTGCTGGGTCAACTCGGGGACGCTGACCTGGCGGTAAGATTGGCCGCCGCGGCTGGTCAGGGGAGCGAAGCCGACCATGAAGAAGTGCAGACGAGGGAAGGGGACCATGTTGACGGCGAGCTTGCGGAGATCGGAGTTGAGCTGACCGGGGAAACGGAGGGAGGTGGTCACACCGGACATGACGGCGGAGACGAGGTGGTTCAGGTCGCCGTAGGAGGGCTGGGAGAGCTTGAGGGTACGCATGCAGATATCGTAGAGAGCCTAGGATTGTCAGTAATCAGCGTGTCAGTCTTTTCCTCACGCGTTTCATACCTCGTTATCGATACAGAAGGTCTCGTCGGAGTGCTCAACAAGCTGGTGGACGGAGAGGGTGGCGTTGTAAGGCTCAACAACGGTGTCGGAGACCTTGGGGGAGGGAACGACGGAGAAGGTGGCCATCATACGGTCGGGGAACTCCTCGCGGATCTTGGAGATCAAAAGTGTACCCATACCGGCACCGGTACCACCACCCAGGGAGTGGGTGATCTGGAAACCCTGGAGGCAGTCACAGCCCTCGGCCTCACGGCGGACGACATCGAGAACCTGGTCAACAAGCTCGGCACCCTCGGTGTAGTGACCCTTAGCCCAGTTGTTACCAGCACCGGACTGACCGAAGACGAAGTTGTCGGGGCGGAAAAGCTTGCCGAAAGGACCGGAGCGGACAGCGTCCATGGTACCAGGCTCCAAATCGACGAGAACGGCACGGGGAACGTACTTGTCACCGCTAGCCTAGATTATCAAAGAAAACATCCGATCAGATAATGCACGATTATTCGGTTTCCAGTCGTTGGACTCACATGGTTGAAGTAGACGTTCATACGCTCGAGCTGGAGGTCGGAGGTACCATTGTACCTAGGAAGATGTCAGATGTATGATATACCGGAACCCCCCATCACAGTTAAAACTTACTGTCCATCGCCATCGAGACCGTGCTCGCCAGAGATGGTTTGCCTGTAATCCAGTTAGTAACCTGTCAATTGATACCCAACGCGAAAAAAAAAAAAGCTCGGCACTTACCAGAAAGCGGCACCAATTTGGTTACCCTATAAAGCAATTCCAATTTAGTCCCACGAATCGAAGAATGTTTCCAAGAATGTTCCACGTCGAACTTACACACTGGCCGGTTTGGAGGTGAACCTAGATCATGTTAGCAAAAGATCTGTTGAGAGTGGGGTCATGGCTCAGGGGCCATATGAAAACAAAAGACGCGTCTGGCAGGGATCACATACAATCTCACGCATTTTGAAGGGATTAGAAAAGAGATGGACGAAAAAAAGGAGAACCGGTGACAAGTCAGGGAGGATGGGGAAGAAGAGAAAGCAAGAAGGCCAGTTGAGCGGTGTGTGTGGGATCAACAAGTCAACAACTGAACTTCAGGGGGGGAGGCTCGATTGGGTATAGCCGCATCACGGGACTCGGGGAGGTGCGAACCACATTTTACGTTTCTTTGGGGCGCGTGATATGGTACGATATACTACATACATACTATCTACATAGTTAACTAGTTATAACTACATATAACTACATATGTATAACTACAATTACAATTACGTATAAGAATATTGTTTCAATCGTTCAATTCGAAATATTTGGACTACTAGTAATCGTACATATTGGGTATTTCCAAATAAACTGTGCTGATTTGAATTCACCTTTAACTTTAAATTTTGTAGGTGAATTTATGTCATTATATGGTGCATTTGAAAGAATGCCTATATTAGGTATACTAGCTAGTACTTCTATTGTATTATCTGCAGCTTATACTATATTTAGTTCCATTAGGCGCCGCTTTCCATTCACATGGTACCTAGGTAGTAGTTGGAGTTCGTTCAGTCGGATATCATTTGGCATTCAGTTGGAAGTACTAACTTGCCCTTCAGTGGCTCTCATCGTATGAAATTCGTTCAGTTGGTGGATAGTTCCCACCGTTTTGGGTATGTGGTTTTAGTAAGTTTTTCTCACCGTTTTTGATCGCTTGACATGGGGTCTCGGCGTTTTCTGTTCAGCTGGACTAGTTCGTGCCAGTTTCCTGGCTCTTGCCTGCCTCCTCCTTGTCTGTCTCCTCCTCGACGGTCTTGTCATTGGCGACTTCCTGGTTCTTGTCGGTCTTCTGGGTTGCGCCGCTTTCCAGCCAATCTCCGTACCGCTCAAGGCGCTCGTTCTCCTCGGTATCTGCATCCAGAGGGTTCGCCATTTTGCCTCCTGCGTCTCGTCGGCGGTTGTACTTGTTGAACTTCTCATCGCCATCCCAGATGTAAGCAACGACAGTATTGCCTCCGAAGTAGCGCCCGTTCATGATCTAAATATGGTCAGCAGTTGTCATCACGTTGATTCGAACTGAAAGGCCTACCGTAACACAGCGACGTGCGTCCGCGGTTGACACGAATCGAACAGTAACAACACCATCAGCTTCTCCGTCCCAGACCACGACTTTGGTCACGTCACCAATCTTAGAGCACTCGCTGCGAATGTCATCTTGGATCTCAATACTGACGAGCGGATCTTTCTATAATTACACGTCAGCTGCGTGTCCATGTTGTCCAAGGGAGGGTGAGTCTAACCTCCAGTTCTTCCAGTGTAAACATATGTTTCAGAATCACATGTCGTGAGGTCTCCTTGGCAGCCTGAATTGCCTGCAAAGTCTGCTCGGCCTCATCGTCACCCCAGTCAGAAAGTTTCCTATCACGGTCAAGTCAGCATGAAACACTTTGCCGCCATGATCAACAAACACACTTATTCAATCGCTCCGCGCGCTCCTTGAGCTTCTGCTTTTCTTTCGCGGTCACGGTAACCTTTGGCTCCACATCCTTTTCACGCTTGTACGAAAAGTCGGCCGTCTGAACGCGCATCGGTCCAGCTGGGTTGTGGGGACCCAGTCGGAAGTCCGTCTCGTCGAGACAGTCAATCGCAAGCTTGACTGACTCCGGTCGGAAGTACACAACCAAAGCCTCGCCATTGAAGTTGCCATTTTCGTCGGTGTACATTTTAATCCGTGGCTTTCCGGTGTCCAGTTCCTCCGCGAGGATTCCATACTTCGAAAACAGGTCTTGAATTTCAGATAGATCGGCGTCAAGGGGAATCTTGGTAACCCACACAGCGGTGTTCACACGGGGCTTCTTGACCTTGGGTTCGTCGGTCTAAAATGCGAGAGAAGACAGTCAATTACCAATGCCAGCAAGCTGTCACAAAAGACCGGAATACGTACCCCATCATGCGAGTTCTTTCGCTTCTTACGGTCGCGCGGATGGGCGATTTCAGTTTCGCCGTCGTCGGAGCCGTACCCCTGCTGCTTGCGGATGAGCGCCTCATCGATCTAAAGTCGCAATTCAGATTAGCATCGGAGATTGTCGGCCTGCATTGTGGACAGACAGTCCATCGCAAAGCGTAAGTAAGCATGCGAAAACGTTTATTACATACCGTTTCAACCCATCTTTTCAGGATACTGTTAAAGAGAAATTCGCGCCTGTCGTTTGTCTCCAGTAGGAAGCTGTTGTCGAGCCTCGAGAACGAGATGCGCGGATCGCTATCAAACTCCGCCACGTCGGTCGGAAAATCCATTTTGATGAATACAACCTTCGGCGAAACTCCCGGAAAGATGAATAAAAGTAAGGGAGACGTGTGGGGAGTGTTGTGACGAAGGTGGACGTCCGGGTTGCGATGATCTGGAAACACAGCTCATCCCGCGTGGTGAACTCTCGTGAACTCTCGGCGTCGCATTCCGGAGGCTGCTTGGAGTGGATCCGTACGGGCGACTAAATGGACCACCAGAATATAACTCTCTTATTGGATACTGCCTTACCGCCTATGTCATCACCGCCTTCTTGAAGTAGATACTATACTTATTTAGTTAACTTCTCTTTTATTTTTATATACACAAGAATAGTCGGCCGCATTTGCGGCCTTGTGATGTCTTTTCAGCAGGTCCTTTTAGTTGGTCTTTCCACTCCTCAATGTGCCTCCGTTCACTTCGGAAATTGCTCGTGCTGTACTATGTACTACGATGTACATGTTCACGGTTTGCCTACGCTCTATCAATTTGGATTTCTCCCAGACTGGTTTCTAAAATTTGAATTGGGTATCTGAAAATATGCTATCGAAGTGAAAGTTGGAGTCTAGAGGGAACCCCAAATACCTACATACAGTTTCATACTATACATGTAGATATTCAAGACACTCTGCCATCGCTCCCCCCAAAAAAAGAGAAGAAGAATTAAAATGAAAGAAAAGAGAAAGGCATTTGCCGGATATTAAATATTAAAGAAAGGACAGCTATCAGATCAAGTTGGATCTAAGCCTTGGTGTCAATGACCTCGCCCACGGGTGTAGCAGTACGCTTAGAGGCGGTCTCCGAGCTTTCCACACCGTTGACAATGTCACGGGTGACCTCAACGTAATCATACTAGAAAATAAAATGTCAGAAAATGGTTCTTTAGCGGACCCAGGAACAATAAAGCTTACAGCAAACTCGCCGATTTCGGCGTCATCAATACCCATAATCTCATCTTCCTCGGGTGCGCGCAAGCTAAGACCAGGAATGAGGTTCATAACGAAGAGAATAATGCAGGTTCCAAAGAAGGCATATGCCATTCCAGAGACCGAGTCGGCAAGCTGGTATCCCAACTGGATATAGTTCTTGTTGATCCAGCCGCCATCGATCTCGGTGACACCATCCAGGTGCGCAATGTAATCACTAGATGCAAGTCAGTTTATGATCGGGCAATGCCGCCAGGAAGTAGATCCACTTACGCAGCGAAAAGGCCGGTCAGGAGGTTTCCAACAATACCACCGATACCGTGCACGGCAAAGATATCGAGAGCATCATCAACACCGAGGACGAACTTAAGCTTAGTAGCATAGTTGCATGCAACAGCACCGACGACACCGAAGATGAAAGCAGCCCAGGGAGTGACGAATCCAGAGCCGGGGGTAATAGCAACGAGACCAGCAATGACACCAGAGCAGAAGCCAACAGTAGACCACTTGCGCTCCAGTCGGTAGTCCATCAAACACCAGGTCACACCTCCAACGGAGGCAGCAAGGTTAGTGACAACGGCAGCCATAACGGCACGGAGGTTGGCAGCGAGAGCAGAGCCAGCGTTGAATCCGAACCAGCCGACCCAGAGGAACACAGTGCCGATGACAACGTGAGTTACATTGTGAGGGCGGTAGTTAAGCTCGTGGGTTCCGTGGCCGCGACGCTTACCCAGCATCAAGGAGTAGGCGAGGGCAGCAGATCCAGAAGCAATGTGGACAGGAGTACCACCTGCGAAGTCGAGACCTCCGAGCTGGAATACCCAACCAGATGAGTTCCATGTCCAGCAGGCAATAGGGTCGTAGATAATAGTAGTCCAGATGAACATGAAGACAATGCAGGGGAGCATGCGACCACGCTCAGCAACGGCGCCGACAGCAAGAGCAACACTAATTGCGAATGAAATGTTAGCTGATGTTTCTAGAGGATCTTCATCTACATGATCGATGCATGGTGATAATGACTCACGTAATAGCGGCAAACATTCCCTGGAAGATAGCGAACAGAAGATCGGGAACCTTGTCGCTTCCCACAGACGGCGCACCCAGAACACCCTTGAAGCCGAAGTTATCGAGGTTACCGATATATTTGCCGGCTGAGTGGGAGAAGGCCAGCGAATAACCCCAGAAGAACCACTGGAATGAGACCACACCGACCGACATGATCGAGAGCCATATCAATGAGAGTGCTGACTTTCGACGAGCTAGACCGGAGTAGAAGAATCTATAATCAAGTAATTAGTTAGAGTCCTTGGGTGTTTAAGGAAAGGTTAATATAGACATACCCAACTCCAGGAATCATGAGCAGCACTAGGGCTGTCGACATGACAACCCATGCGATATCACCAGACTATTAACACTGTTAGCTATCAAGCTCGTCAATTGACCCCTATTAAAGTACACAACATACACTGTAGAAAATGTTCAGGTCATCATGAAGCGAGTCACCACCAGTTGCGATGGTGCCATTGTAGGCAACCGGGTATTCGGCCATGGTAAGACCTAGGATAGGCCAATGGTATTGCAAATGTGATATGCAGTTGAAAGGACAGCCGCAATGGAATGATACAGGAGATATCCCAAAGCTTTGTGATAGGCGATGGAGAGCAAGAAGTAGGAAATACTTTCAAGCACCGGGCTGTGAAAGGAGAGAGAAGTGATATGTCTATGGAGTAGTCTGCAAGGACAAACCCTTGTAATTTAAATAACTGCCACAGTCCCAGACAACCAAACAATGCTCCACTGTCAGACGCTAGAAGGCTAACAGACCATCGATCTCAGTTCCGATAGTGGGAGCTGGTCATTCTGATTTCTGATATGATTCATCTGATCTGACCGATAGCAGGTAGCCAAGCCCGCCCCCATTTCAGCCTTTCCGAGTGCATGGCGGATATGGCATATACTCCATAGACCCAGACCGGGGAATTACGGGTCCTTGCGTTTGCATACTTCAGCCATATTCGAACATTCTATGGGTATCTGCTCTTAGAACCATGTTTAAACTGCTGTGTAACTATGTATTGTTTGCTCTATATTTGTACATTTTCCTTCCCTTGAGAAGGACCTAATAGGACCTTGTGTGCATCTCGCGCCCTATGCATTGACCCCCGATAAGCAGGGGGAATGCAAGTGCGACTTATTATTCCGTACATTGTATTAAAGTGATAAACAGATTGGGTCATTTCAGTGACAGAAGAGAATAATAGGAAATAATAGGAATCGACATTGGACGGGTGCTCAACGACTGGCTGTAGATATGAAGTTGAAACCAACCAATCACAGTCATTTGCTTATCATTTTTTTTTTTCGCGCGAGTGGTTTTTCTGTCGCTTAATTGTTTAATTGTTTAATACGTTCAAGTTCAATGTTTGCTTGATCCATGGAAAGCTGTCCCGATGCCTTGGATATAGTAGTCTCAACAATAATTATTGATTGCCGTGTGCAATGTGAAGACGTTTGACCTCTTATCTGGGCTCAATCTCGTGTTGCGCCAACCAATCACAATGTAATTTCCCTTATCTACATACTAGTAATTTTTACATCGTATACATTTAACAATGTGAGGGGTTGTTTCAACGTTGTCGAACTCTTTTCTATTATCCATGGCCTCTGATGACACAATGTGGGAGAGGTCGGAGATTAACAATGGAAGGGATTACTACAGTGCAATAGTGTGCAGGTTCTTTACGTATCTTTGCATAGTAAGCCACCTACATTGACCTGTTCAACATTCATACTTCTGCCCCTGACATATTATTCTCTCCGCATCATCTCTTAATGGTTTCCCCAATTCTTGGGGTATGTCACACCCGATTCCACACGACGACAACAATGTAGAACGCAGAACCTTGCATGGGGCGGGAAAACTACATAAACCCTTTGCCACGCGGTATATGGAGTACAAGCTAGGGGGTCTATAAAGTACGTTAAGTCAAGATAAGCACCCAGTCTTCTATTGGTGGGAATTCTAGAGGCTGATTCGGCATCCCGACTTGGACCTTGGCGAACTCTCGCCCCCATAATTCAAGAAACTCTACTTAGCATCAGAGCATCGTTGATCTGTGAATATATATGCAAAGCTCCTGCGCTATTGGATTTTTCATTTTGATACTCTTCAATAACAACATTAGAGGCTTGAATATCCTATGCATGTATGAAGTAGTTCCGGACGTTATAGGTCGAGCTAAGCATGCTCTATGCTTTACTCCGTAGATCGAGTGACTTGTCTCTGGTATAAGCCAGGAAAGTGGATACGTAGCGTCTTCAATGCTTCTTGGATTATTAGTCTGTGCAGACTCCTATAGAACCCTAGCAAAGTGTCAAGGATTCTTGAGTTTTCATGAATCCACCGATCCACTGATCGACGGGTTTGGATCTACCTACTACTACCTATGATGTACCTGCATCGATCTGTGTACGGAGTAATCCGTACTTAAGTTCTATGTTACTCTAGTCAGGGGTAAGATCTCAAATAGATATACTCCGTATGGAGTACTAGCTCTTCGATCGTTGGAAGTACTACTATGTAGCATGACCAGTCATGTCATATGCTCATTTCGCTAGTTTCATGGGTAGGTCTCATAACACAGATGGTTTTACCTTGAAACAGCGACCTCTTGTCTCAATAGCCACATACATGAGTGCATCACATGCTCTGTTTTCCTCTTCCAGTAGAGTCTCAGCACAGTCCAAATGTATATGCCCTACTACTTATAATCATACGACGAACTGTGCTTATGTCAAAATTTGTCTGCTGTGGTGCCACAACTACTGCTCGACAGTAGGAATAGATAAAGGAATACTTAGTCATTCTCAGAAGAACATTGGGTTTTTAGTTATCTGAAGGGGCATATGGAGAGTACTTTCTTTCGTTGCTTTTATTAATCTAATTGAATTGCCCTTAATTTCAATATTTCACCTATCAACCACTATGTTCACAGAACGGTTTCCAAGAAAGTATACACACCTTTCTCATGTAATTTCCACTTAATTTTATTCTTACCATCTCTTACAACTTGATTTGTCTTGTTAATTAACGGCTTCAGGTAGACTCATGTTTACTCGCCTTTTCGTCTGTCAATTTGAGCCCCCGTTCACATGTTAGGAGAGACTATGTAGTGTGAGAAAGTCTCGTAGAATATACATTCTCAGTCTAGTTAAAATATACAACATACAAGATCTACTGAACTGATGTTCGAAAATATACGAATACAAACCCCAATGAAGTCAAAGACCACTTAACTAATGGTTTCGGAATATGTTTTATACAAAACATATCTTTACCAATTTAAAGCATAAATCCCAGCGGTGCAGAAACAATGTTAATAAGACCGGTAGAATTTATTTAGTAGCCCTGACTTACGTACGGAGTATTGCATGCAATTTTTTACAATCTTGAATACAAGAAAAGAGCCATGAAAAAAAGCAAATATCTGTGGAAACTTTTACAAGGATGGAGCATGTTGCTATATCACACGGATATTGTGTGCAATGGAGCAGCTGACTTCCAAGACTGGACGCACGTACTCCATACCAGGGTTTGGACTTAATATAAATGCACGATCAAGATTGATGCCACGTAGTGGCTGAAAATTAGAACAGGAAAGATTCCCAGTAGATCAAACAGGAATGGGTGGGGACATGGGCCATCCGGTTAGCCACAACGCACCGCCACAGTATCCTCCTCCTATCACCTTAGTCTGACACTTAGACGTGCTCTCCCGGACCATCGCACGGTATAACCACTATGCAGCACACGGGAATCCCTAGTCCTGATTCGGATGGCTCAGGCTCTTCTGATGAATTCCCACAGTATCCCGTGAGGGCCAATGCATCATTCGGAGAGACAGTCGACGACCAGATCCAAACACCTACAAGCACCATCGCATCTTCCCCTCCGACACTTTCACCCAGTCTGACCTCATGGTCTAATACGCCCAGCGCACGGCCACGTGGAATTAGCATCGGTGCTACAACTCTCATTGACAAGCCCGATGGACTTGCTATGGCTACCGACTTGCGACCTCAGCGCCCGTCTGCCCCGGTACGAACGCCGTCGAATACGTATGCCCCTCAGCGGCGCCCACCACAATACATCAGTCTTCAGGAAGATCGCCAGCGATCATCATCAGCCAAACGAGGAAACCGACGCGATCCAAACGCACAATACCGTGCCCAAGAGAAAGCCTACGTGCAACGGATTCGAGCGAACCCACAAGCCTGGTATCACCATTCCAAAGACCCACAATCCAACATAATGATAGAAGGTGATGGCGACTTGGAGGAACCTTCTCCTTCCTCCGAAGTGCCGTTTGAAGATGACTCTTACGACCCCGATACCCAACTTTTCCTCCCAGACGACAACCTACCGAGTACTGAAGAACTGAAGCATCCGAAGAACCAGGAGCGGCTTGAGTGGCATTCCATGCTGGCGTCCGTCTTGAAGGGAGATGTAGTGAAACAAGAAAAACAACGACTCATCGGATCTGCGGAATCAAAGCGGTCGGCGGCCCAGAGCTATGCACTTTGGATCGGAGTTCGGGCAAGAACGTGCGGCCGGAGTATCCCTCTCCAGCGAAAGTTGATCGAGGACGCACGGTCACGTTTGGGTCCCATCATTGAGGATATCATCGGATTCCAAATTAAAGGCGAGACTGAGATCGGGAAACCGCCAAAAAAGCAAGTCGAGGATATTGTGGAGAAGGTGGAACGATGCGAGATTCTTTATTCTTCGCACAAGGAAATGGAAGTTGCAAACCCTCGTGTTGCCTCGGAGGAATTCACCTCTAGTCGCGCGGCCATCTTTGCGTGGCACAACATTACAGCTCTCATCAACACCGAGCTGGCTGTGCTGCAAAGCTGGGTAGGGAACGAGGCTCTTAATTTCAGCCAACCGAGGGTCAAGTCTGCTAAGGACGATCTCTCGGATGGCTCGTCCTTCCTTGATCGCATTATGAAGGAAGATGGTTTGAAGACGCTCCAGGACAAGGACGGCATGCTTCTTCGCATTCTCGTTGTCATCCAGAAAGCGAAGAGTACTCTGATCGAGAACTCAGAAGCATTTGCCGCGCGACACTTGCCGCCATATATCGAAGAACTACTAACATTGATTAATTTTCCCTCTCGGTTGATCCAGGAAATAATTCGAGTCCGTCTGTCCTATGCCAAGAACATGAAAGACCCAGCCCAGCAAGCCCCCATCTTGATTGATCAGATGATTTCTCAATTCCAAATCCTGATGAAAGTGGCGGTCGATATTAAGTTCCGCTATCTCGATGTCTCGAGGCCAGAACCCGGCTGGGATTTGCCGCCGTGTGTCGATGAGAACTTTGACAACTCGGTATTGGATGCTATGAAATACTATTTCCGGCTCCTCAACTGGAAGCTGAATGCCAACAAGAACACTTTCAAGGAGGCTGAAATTTTGGAACAGGAATGGGGATTCTCCTATGATATCGGTTGCCGGCTTGACGGTGGAGACATTGAGGTGGCCGAACAATTTAGGTAAGGTTCCCGTGCTTTGCACTATTATTAAAGCTAATAAGAACAACAACAGTGCCCTCACTGCCAGATCACTACAGCGTCTCATGATTCATTTTGAACGTGAGCTCGTCCCGAGACCCAAGGAAACTGTACAGGATATGGATAAACGATACAAGAGCATTTTGGATTCAACGCGCATTCGTCAGCGCAAGCTCTATCGATTCTCCAAGTTTCTGTGCCAGTTGTTCGAGAATGCTACCGAGTACAACATCACGACTGATGTCGCTTATGATTTCTTTGAGGCACTTTTAATTTCCGACCATTTCCTCGTCACCTCTACCACATCTGTTGGGCAGAAAGGAGTTTATCTGGTTGCGCATCGTGCATTATGGAACCGTCCCGCCGATATCCAGGGTATCTTATCTACCTCATTCAAAGAAGGTGATCCAACCCAGGATGTCCATGTTCCCTATGTCCTAGCCATCCGGCCCGAAAAGCCCCTTGCCTGGGCCGGAAAGGAAATGCAAATGGAGTTTTTGGAACATCCGACGGATGTACGGCTGGGCAAGCTACGTATTGTTGTTGGAGGCATGCAAGAACGACTGCAGAATGCACGTCTGGAGCTCGCACGACTCACGGGAATCCAGCTTGATATGGTCATTGAACAACGTGCAAATCTTGGACGTGTAAACGTCGAGTTAAACAAGATCAAGAAGATCTCTTTCAAATTGTCCATGACCATTATGGATAGTGTTGCTATCATCAAAGATCAGCTGCATGAAAGAAACTGGGAGAACAATGATTTGATCCAGGCCTGCTATGCATTCGCAACGGAGTTTGGCAAACGGTCCTCCAACTATGTTGACGCTAACAGGCGTGCTATGAACAGTGCCCGGCTGGTGGAGTTGTCTCTAGACTGGGTCGCGTTCATCTGTGATGAGTGTGACGCTGCCGACCGAAAAACCTTCAAGTGGGCTGTGGCAGCCCTTGAGTTTGCGATGGCGATCACATCCAGCCGACATCTTCTCTCTATGGATCAAGAACAGTTCAGTGATTTCAGACTGAAAGTGGCAGGGTGCATGTCCCTTCTCATTTCTCATTTCGATATCATGGGTGCGCGGTCTTCCCTTGCGGCGAAGAACGAAAAACGGATGGAAGAACGCAATGGAGCCCGGCAAATTGGCGCCGGCCGCATCACAAGCGACGAGGAAGCATCAAAACTCGTTCGCGAGACATGGTACGCGCGTGTTGTGGAAATTGAAGATAGGAGAATTGAGGAAGATGCGAAGCGCCAGGCTCTAGGAAAGGTGCTGGAAGGATCTGATGAGGCTGATCGGTCACTCACCGTGCTATCGTCATCGGCTACCAATGTTACTCTGCGTTGGCAGCAAGGCCAATTCATTGGTGGTGGTACCTTTGGGTCTGTCTACGTGGCTATCAACCTGGACAGCAACTATTTGATGGCCGTCAAAGAAATTCGCTTGCAAGACCCCCAGCTCATTCCCAAGATCGCCCAGCAGATCCGAGACGAAATGGGCGTGCTTGAAGTGCTCGATCATCCGAACATTGTCTCGTATCACGGCATTGAAGTGCACCGTGACAAGGTTTACATCTTTATGGAGTACTGCTCAGGTGGCTCGCTCGCTAGCTTGCTAGAACACGGGCGTATCGAGGACGAAACGGTCATCATGGTTTATGCTCTTCAACTCCTAGAGGGTCTAGCGTATCTCCACGAAGCCCATATTGTGCACCGTGACATCAAACCCGAGAATATCCTGCTCGATCACAACGGTGTCATCAAGTACGTTGATTTTGGTGCAGCCAAAATCATCGCCCGCTCAGGCCGCACAGTTGCCCCAATGGACAACCCTCAAGGAGCCGGTTTTAAGGAACCTGCCAAGGACCCCACGAACCAGCGCAAAAACCAGAAGACCACCACAGGAACTCCAATGTACATGTCACCCGAAGTCATCCGTGGCGACGCTGCAAATCTAGACAACCGCCAAGGCGCTGTGGATATCTGGTCTCTGGGCTGCGTGGTTCTAGAAATGGCAACTGGGCGCCGGCCATGGTCCACCCTAGACAACGAGTGGGCAATTATGTACAACATCGCCCAAGGCAAACAGCCCGCGCTTCCATCTCGCGATCAACTCAGTGACCAGGGCATCGACTTCGTGCGCCGCTGTTTCGAATGCGATCCCGCTCGCCGTGCCACTGCCGCCGAACTCCTACAGCACGAATGGATCAACTCCATTCGCCAACAAGTTGTCTTAGAGTCCCCTACTCCGGGTAGCGATTATAGCAGCGGTTCCAACTCAAGCTCTCGCCAAAACTCGACATATATGTGATTTCCTCTTTCCCGCGCCATTCCTCCCTTCCTGGTTCCCATTTCTATTATGTCACCCTTTCTATGTGGACGGCATCTGAACTTGATTATCATGGAACTTAAAAGCGTCTTTTCTGCCCAAACTCGCTCGATCTCGCCATCCTCGATTGACATCGCATGTGATACCCCATCTCGCCTCTTTTTCTTGCTTTAACGTATTTTGTCCCCCAAAACCATACCATAACGCCATTTCATGTTACTGTCTCATCTCTTCATTTATGTCCTGGAACTTATATCAACACATGATTTATTTTGTCTCGTTTCACGCGTGGGTTTCTATATTCGGCGCGAGGATCTTTCGGAATTTTTCACTATGGCCCTCGGACGTAAACGAATCGGGGCCAAGTCTGTTCTATTATTTTGCTTGTTGCATGGTTCATTCCTGGCACATATACAGGATATAATTGAATTTATGCATTGTTCTCAATCCACACATTTCACTCCGTTATAATATTGCTAGATCTCGGGGTCGGATGATTTAGCTTTCGCTGAGTATGGACGTGTCTACATACCTGCGATCCCCACAAGCTACCCATCTCACTAGTTTCTGCTAGCACTGTATAATATTTAACCACTGTAACGTACAGAGACAGTGTTTAAACAGTCGGATTGTCGACAGGAGGGATTCCTACAGAAGAGCCACCCGAATCTTTCCGTCATCCGATCAGCACCTGCATGATCACGTTGTATGGTTGGTTTACGGTGGATCTTGCGTTCCTCCTAATTAGTCTTCAATTGGTGTTTGTGAACTGACTCCAGTCCCTAGGGTGGCCGCTGCCTTCTGTGCTGTGCCCTATTGTGTACATGGACCAGCAAAAACGCTATACAGCAGAACATAAATATAGCCCTAGAGCCTTAGAACCTACGTACTTACTCCTTCCATTGTTTATATCTCCCAGAGGGCAGGTGCGACACAGTCACGAGGCTACAGTTACGGGGACTTAAAATCAACTATGCAATGTATACAGTGACCTACTATGTCCAAAGGTTACTGTAGCGGAATACCTTTGATAGCAGGCGTCTGCGAAGTTTTTCGGAACAGATTTATATAATTTCCCACGTCTATCAACCTAGACTACTTTATATCTATAGAACAGCGGATTGAAGATCACATACAACAGATATTGAATCATATAGTTAATGCAAGCTGGCAGAGAGCATATCAGTTGCTGCCATGAACTACTGTAAATTGGAGTAAACCGAAGCACACTATTTGGGTTTCGGTGCAGGTCCATCCATGGATACATACAACCCCGTAAAGGTGGGCGGCATATTTCCAAGGTTGCTGTAATCTTCTCATATTTTCAGTCCCTCCTCTCTGCGCCTAGACATCTCTCTGTGCCTCTACCTTCCTCTGTGTCTGGAGCTTTACCTGAACCTTTAACTTCCTCTGTGCCTAGACCTTTTTCTGTACCTTCACTTTTCTCTGCGCCTCGAGGTTTCTCTGAACCTTTACCTTTCTCTTGCTTTTTCCTACGTCTTGACTTGCATTTCTCAATACTTTGACCAGCAAGACGCCCTCGTCACTATGGACCCTCGCAAGCAGGTCAGGTCCGACGATTCAGCATATTCCATTACTGAATCGATCAAGGAGCTTGCTGTCACTGGTTTCCAGTTGGCAAAATATACCTTTTTTTCCCCGGAGGAAATCGCTGCCGCAAAACCAGAAGAAATCCTCACCCGCATGCTATCGACCAAATCCTACATAGAGATGAACAATGCAGCCCGAGGTAACCCGTCGCAACAACAATTCCTAGAGATCGGAAAAGGACAGTGCGGTACTGTCTACGCCATTGTTGGAACGGATACCGTCGCGAAACTTCCCAACTCCCCGGTCAAAGTCCCCCAACTGCTTGCTGACTTCAAGATGCATACCTCTGTCAAGAAAGCAATGAACGATGTTGAGAATCTGATGAAACTAGACATACACATTCCCAAGTTGTACAGCTGGGAAACGCCCAAGTCGAAAGGTTTCTGGACCAACAACAGCCTTCATTTCCCAAAGACTGCGGATACGCAGAATTTCGCTATGATCTCAAGCCGTGTTTTTCCCCTCCCTCTCCCAGTTAGGGAAGCTATAGTTGATGTTCTTTGCCCTCCAAGCATTCAGAAGCACAAGTCTGAGTTCCTAGCCAAGCCAGAGAACAAGAACTGCTTGATTCGGGTCTATCTCGGACGCCGAATGACGAATAAGACCAACCCGAATGTGAAGAATTTCAAATTACGCAATTTCCCGCTACATGTCAACGAAATGGAGGATTTACAGCTGGACACCTGTGCGTTTGCCCATGTCATGGCCCAAACCCTGGCCATTCTACACTGGAAAGCCGGCGTTGATGGCAACGACATCGAGTTCATCCTTGGTAGCTCTCCCTTGCTGTCTCAAATGGCGCGGTCAGATGAGATTACGGAAGAGGACGAGTGGTCGCTAGGAGATCGGTTTGATTTTTCTCGCCGGTCAATCAGCATGTGGCTCATCGACTTTAATCTGTGGGTACTATCTATGAACATTGCTGGACACTGCTAACATATCAATAGGTGCGCAAAGTTCGAGGACAACTCTGCAGGTCTGAAACAAATCGTGGACGCTTTTACCTGGAATGACCCCTACTACCCATCACCCAAGTTGACCACTGCTAAGGATAACGAGCTTTGGTGCGAGTTTCGCACGCGGTACCTTGAGGTTAGCCGTATCCTGACTACGAGCGCAATGCCTGGGCGTTTCATTGCCGAAATTGAGAACCGAGGACGTAAGGCAAATGTTGGGGAGCTTTTCTGATTATGAGGAGGGACAAGTACGTGAAAGTGCGCTGTTTTAATGAATAATGGGGGCGTTTTCTTAATAAGGGGGAAGGGGAATTTTCAAATATTCTTATTACCTTAGCTTTCCATAGTCACAATAGGAGGTTCTGACCCTGATGAAGCTTGACTGAAAAGTTAAGACAAGTCCAATCGCGAGTACGGAGTAATAGAAGCCACAATAGAATTTCCATAATCCACGAACCTGCTGATCAACTGCTAACAAGTCTGAGAAACAATAGCCTCAGATTCACAACTTGATATCCCAACCTGATATCCCACCCCCCGAACACAATATATCACAAAAGCCCTAAGTGGAAAGTGTCTACCTTGTAATGCGCCCTTGAGCGCTATATCCCTCGATACTGAAGAGGAATAAGCACTACTATTAAAAGAGTTTTTCTTTCGTAATGAGATTGAGCCCGAGAAGGAAGAGACAGAAGATCCAGATAATCTATGACCTCGATGTAGTGATATCGATAAGCAATTAGGGGATTATAACGAAGATGAAGATAAAGACAAAGATAGTATATGTGAATAAACGTTTTCAACAAGTCGGTCCTAGTAAGAGAGGCTAGTACTTTCTTTATAACACGATAAATTATAGCGATTAGGTCGATTAGGCGTGGACTAAGTGCTCAATAGATGCCTCTAATCAGTATGAGTAATCAGTGAGCATTCAATCACAATCACTAAGCGCCGAGTGAGCCTGACTCTGAGCGCCCTCGTAAAAGCGGCGGCAGCTCAGATAGGAAAGCCCCACCCGACAAAGGAATATGTTACTGTACAGTGACATATATGCGATTACCAAGAACACGTAGTGAAAGATTTCAACAACTGGCTTGTCAGTCAACAGCTGAGATGGGAGATAATACCACTAAGTTAACACAAGATAGGTGAGGAATAAGAAAACATGAAGGAAAAAGATGATGAGATTAGGACTCCAAACAGAGGGTGTAGGATAACCAGAACCAGGTCGCCGGAAGTGGGGACGGAAACGCCGTTTCGTAGATTGTAATATCGTGAGACATAAGGGTCAATTTGAGGATGAGTTGTGGGGGTCTAGGCTTTGCCTGGAGAGGGATATGGTCTTGGAAATCTTCAAATGACATGAGCCGTCGAAATGATGATCAAAACACATAAGCGAGGGCGGGGAATGCGAGAGGAATAGAGGATGGCATAGAGGGTATTTGAGGAATAGCAAACGGGATAATGGACCCAATGGAGTTTTGAGAGAACCAAGCTTCTCAATCGGAATGGTGACCAGGAAGCACTGCTTAGCCATGTAGTACCAGACACAACAGCAAGATGGGGGATATGAGACACACGAAAACCAATTGGTCACGTAGGAAGTCATACATGAGATCGTTTTGGGCACCAGCAAGCAAGTTCGGCGATATTAGCGGTTAGCGGAACTCGACTGCTGGTGCACATCCACGATCTTCGACATGCTTCAGTTCAAGCTGTTGAAACCTGTAATTTAATTAGCGTCAGAAAAATCGAAATTATCCAGAAAGAAAACATCCACGTACCGCTCGCTCTTCGCATGGAAGTATACGCCGCTCACAGTTCCCTCGATCTGGTTGAAGCAGATGTAATAGAACCCCTCGAAGCTAGCACCTGAGATCGTCCGTACTCGATGGTCGGGAACAAGGAAAGATTCCTTCCATCTCATGAATATGTGTTCACGCTGGGCGAAGTTCCGGTATGTGAAATCCGCTCGTTTAGCCTGTTTAGCCAGCGGACGCCAGGCAGGGAACCGAGACCAATGGTGCAAGTCTGTCTTTTCCGACGCGCCCCATTCCTCATTACGAGTCTGGAAAGTGTGTTTAGTGCCGATGATTTCTCCTTCAAAAAAGGTAGTCAAGGTAGGATGATCTTCTGTGAGGCCTGTGGAGAACAACAAACATTAGTTGAGCTAGGCTAACGCACGTCCCCGGTGCGCACGAATCACGTACCTTGGATTCTAAGGTAGCCACAGAGATAGGACTCAGCCATATCCACATGCTTGATCTCGACATCGACATTGTAAACCTGGCGGTCTGATTGCTGAGTTCCTGCGAACTTGCTACCTGAACGAAGAAACGAGGTGTGGTTCGGCAGAAGCTATGACGATGGTCAGAAGGTGGCATAATCCACCGGTAGGGTTGGTCGATACTTACACGAACATTAGAGAATTCCCAGTTGAGAAGCGACGATCCCGGGGGCGCTGTAGGTGACTGGCTGCGAAGGCAGGTTGACTCGGCAGGGGAGGTAGCCCGGACTGGGTCATCCTCCTCAACGCCCGTCGGCTTTCCTTCCGACTTCATCGGTTCGGGGGTGCTACCATCATCGGATCGACTCAGCATGGAGGGCGCAATTGGAATCTCGGGCGAGAGAGCATCGAGAGAATCGCTGTTCGATACGGTATCGGGAGAGTCCCGCCAAGCCGAGATCCTCTCAGGCTCCGGTGGACATGTCGTGCGGGCGGCGATCGCTGCGGCGATCGAGTTGTTACTCGGAGTTGGCATTGCAAATTAGGGAAAGAGGAGAGGGGACATTGAATCGAAGCAAAATACTCCAAAGCAAAATAAAAAGAGAAAAAGAGAGCAAGGGGGATGAATCATTCGAGATCAGCGAACTAAGTCTTTTAAGGCCTTGAGGAACGAGCAATGCGGGGACAGACCAGGTGGGTCAGCTGTTTCTGCGCCTGGCGCGGCGCCACCTTCAATATCGGTTATGTAATGTAGATGCCTCAGGCCACAGCAAATTAAAGCCAAGGTTTCGTCTATACCTAAATAGGTACAATGTTGTACATTATACGGATCAATGGCATGCCCAATCTTTTATCCAAACCAGGACAAGTTGGGCAATCTTGGGCAGCCTTGGACAGTCCAGGACGAGTTGGAGGAGAGCGTGGTTATTGATATAATCATGCCTAAGTAACTTTAATGTTCCCTTATACAAGCCCAACTTGATGCCCCGGTGAAGCCCCAGTCCCAAATAAATACCTCCCGACATCGCTGATGTGGATATCAAATACAAACTCAACAATATCCCGGTGTCCCCCGGGGGTATTAATGAGGTGATCTACCAACGGAATTGAAAGTCCTTAAATCACACATAATTGGGAGAGCTCGTAGGGTGTGTACAAGTGTAAAGCCTCAAGGAACTTGCCCCAGACTTAAGGAATTAGTGCCGAATTGTCATTGCAGTGAATTGGACATATAAAGCGAGAAAGATCACCTGTGGTAGGAATATGTAAGATGAACTACTCATCTCTCATCGGAGATACGTACTAGGACCTAAGGCGCGGACAACTATTCTCAAGCTATCTTCTGCCACGTTTTTGAGCATCTTGCTTTGGAATATTCATGCTAGCCCAAGCAGCTACAAACACACAAGGCATAAATTGCCCGGAAAGGATGGAAGATGAACATGCCTGAGGCCTGAGGGGTATTAATCTCATTGTTTTTGCGCTATAATTGGGTTCGCATCCCAAGAAACCCTCAATGAACGCCTGACGAGTATCACCAAATCAAAACCCCCAATTATTCTTCAGTTCGTTTTATGCGCTCAATAACTAAATGGGCTTGATCTGTAAAGCAGAGGATGGTCAAACGATGTTCGAAGCATAGGAGCAAGATTGATAATACCTTAAAGTGAAGAGAGATCAGCGAGAATACAAGAGCTTTCAGATCCTGCACAAGATAGTAAAAGACTCGAAGTCCTTCGGGGTCGTCGGATTCGGTCACATCGACTAGTGAGCCGATCTTGGCGGTCTATACAATTTAGTGTTAGCTGATGGCCGCTTCCATAAGCTAGCTCGGTAAATTACCTCGAAGGAGATGTGCTCATTTCCAATACGAATCTCCAGCTCTTGGCGTCCGTCCTTGTTCTTCTGGGGCCACTTGGAGTCATCCTCCCTAGAAGGGGTCAGCGCGCGGGTTCTTCCTGTGAGATAATGTGAGTGCATACTTGAGGATCTCACTATCCTTGATAATGCGCTTCACTTCTTCGACCATCGCATCGCTCACGCACACTATTAGTCTATCAGTTTGTGTTCGCTTCTCTTTTTTGGTATGTATTCTCCTGCTCACTTTCTTTGCGGATGAGGGAATCATTGCGGTAGTTCGAGTTGTTTGCATATCGTACGGCGGCGCTGCTACCTTCGGAAATGGTACGGAGGTCAAACTCTGCATGCAAGTTAGCGACTGAGTAGAATAAAGTAATCATGGCCCGCGCGTAGACTTACCTAGGAACTCATGTCCAAACCGCCCAGAGTGACCTGAGCTGTGAGGACCGTCAGCAGCTGAGGAAACCCGGGCTCACTCATATCATTCTTACTAGTATCGGAGGTAGAAATTCTCATTCGACATCCTGGGGAAACTCAATGTTAGAGGTCGTAAGTGAATGGGGAGAGAGCAATCGACGTCGAAGTGGCAGTTGAAAAGCGGCGGGCTGTGGCTTAGTCATCCACACAGACGGCGCCGGGGGGCCAGATTAAGGGACAAGTTGATGGTCCCTCCCCATTGCGCTTCATATAACCTCTAATGATTTCTAGGCTGGCGAGGGGTGTTGCTTTACACTAATTGCTTGTTCTTGATATCTGGCGCAACCTCCTATTCCCGGGAGAATTACCCCTACTGTATGTGTTGATTCCTACATGCTGATGTGTCCCCAAAACAACCCCGGAACTGACAACTTGCAGCTCTCTTTCGTTCCGATTTCCCCCAATCCACCACCATGGCGTCGTTTCTCGAAAATACCTACAGTTTGCTCCATGTGGACAATACTGCCGACCAGCCGACTGTGCAAGAGCTGAAGCTGCAGCTGGAGAAAGGCAACGATGAGACCAAGTTGGAAACAATGCGGACAATTGTCACCATCATGCTGAATGGAGATCCTATGCCGCAAATCCTCATGCACATCATTCGCTTTGTGATGCCGTCGAAAAGCAAGTCATTGAAGAAGTTGCTCTATTTCTTCTATGAAATCTGCCCTAAACACGATTCTACTGGCAAGCTCAAGCAAGAGATGATCCTGGTCTGGTAAGGATGCCCCTGGCCATTGCTATATGGTCTTTTGTGTCTGACAAGTCTTTCTTTCGCAGTAACGGCATTCGCAATGATCTTCAACATCCCAACGAATACATTCGAGGCAATACTCTCCGATTCCTCTCTAAACTCCGCGAACCAGAGCTCATTGAGCCCCTCCTCTCCTCCGCACGTTTGTGTCTGCAACATCGTCACGCCTATGTCCGCAAGAATGCTGTGTGGGCTGTATCTTCTATTTTCCAGCACTCTGAGTCCCTCATTCCCGACGCGCCGGAGTTGCTTCAGGTGTTCCTCGAATCGGAGACCGACAGCACCTGCAAGCGCAATGCCTTTGCGGCACTCATGTCCATTAGCCACCAGAAGGCCCTCGAGTATCTGCGCACCACGTTTGACACAATTCCCAACACAGACGAGCTGCTCCAGCTAGCCGAGTTGGAGTTCCTCCGGAAGGATGCAGTACAGAACACTCAGAATAAGGTGGGTTTACAGCGTTCAAAGTAATAATGTCGGGGCCACTAACGTACAATAGTCGCGATACCTGAAACTCATGCTCGAGCTCCTCGACGCCTCCACTAGCACCGTTGTTTACGAAGCCGCAACGTCTCTTACTGCCCTCACAAGCAACCCTGTCGCCGTCAAAGCCGCTGCGAGCAAGCTGATCGAGCTCGCTATCCGGGAGGCTGACAACAACGTCAAGCTCATTTGTTTGGAACGTGTGAACCAGCTCAGAATTCGCAATGAGGGTGTCTTGGACGACCTGACCATGGAGGCCCTGCGGGTTCTCAGCAGCCCTGACATTGATGTCCGGAGAAAGGCCCTCAACCTTGCCATGGAGATGGTCTCGAGCAAGAACGTGGAAGAAATCATCATGTTGCTCAAGAAAGAACTTGCCAAGACCGTCGACGAACAATATGAACAGGTAGGTTATACAGTCATTTTGCACAATACGACAGTACTAACGGCCCCCACAGAATAGCGAGTATCGCCAAATCTTGGTACAGTCAATACACTCCTGCGCGATCAAGTTCTCCGAAATTGCTGCCAGCGTGGTTGATCTCCTCATGGACTTTATTGCCGACTTCAATAATAACTCCGCCGTCGATGTGATTTCGTTCGTCAAAGAGGTCGTGGAGAAGTTCCCTGACTTGCGTGGGTCAATCGTTGCCCGCCTGGTTTCAACTTTGAGCGAAGTCCGAGCTGGAAAGGTCTACCGCGGAGTTCTCTGGGTTGTTGGTGAATACTCCCTGGAGGAGAAGGATATTCGGGATGCTTGGAAGACGATCAGAGCCAGCCTTGGTGAAATCCCAATTTTGGCATCCGAACAACGACTCCTGGATGAGGTTCCGGATGACAACGCCCTGCTGATGGAGCAGGCCAATGGCCACTCCAAGGCCGCACCCACTGGATCCCGAAAGGTCCTTGCAGATGGCACCTACGCCACCGAAAGCGCTCTCACCAGCCAGTCGGCGGCAGCTGCTCGTCTCGAGGCTGTCAAGGCCGCACAAAAGCCTCCTCTCCGCCAGCTTATTTTGGACGGCGACTACTACCTCGCAACGGTGCTCTCTTCGACTTTGACCAAGTTGGTGATGCGTCATTCCGAGGTGTCTCAGGATACTGCTCGCACCAACGCTCTGCGTGCCGAGGCCATGCTTATCATGATTTCCATCATGCGCGTTGGCCAATCCCACTTCGTTAAGGCTCCTATTGATGAGGATTCTGTGGATCGTATCTTGACCTGTGTGCGATCCCTGGCCGAATTCTCCGAGAAGAAGGAGCTCGAGGCCACTTTCTTGGAGGACACCCGAAAGGCGTTCCGTGCCATGGTCCAGGTTGAGGATAAGAAGAGGGCTGCCAAGGAGGCAGTGGAGAAGGCTAAGAGTGCCGTCCAGGTTGACGATGCTATTCCCATTCGCCAATTCACCAAGAAGAACGCCGTCGAGGGCGGAGAGGAGATTGAAATGGATCTTGCCAAGGCAACCGGTGGCGATTCTACCGTGGAGGATGTTTCTTCGAAGCTCAGCCGGGTGGTGCAATTGACTGGTTTCTCCGACTCTGTTTATGCGGAAGCCTATGTCACCGTTCACCAGTTCGACATTGTTCTTGACGTGCTGTTGGTTAACCAAACAACGGAAACTCTGCAAAACCTGTGCGTGGAGTTTGCAACTCTCGGTGACCTCAAGGTCGTTGAGCGGCCATCCACCAACAACCTCGGCCCACGCGATTTCTTGAATGTCCAGGCTACGGTCAAGGTTTCGTCAACCGACACCGGTGTTATCTTTGGTAACATTGTCTATGACGGCGCCAGCTCCACCGAGACTCATGTGGTCATTCTCAACGACATCCATGCCGACATCATGGACTATATTCAGCCTGCTCACTGCACCGAGACCCAGTTCCGTACCATGTGGACTGAGTTCGAGTGGGAGAACAAGGTCAACATCAATTCCAAGGCCAAAACTCTGCGTGACTTCCTCAAGCAGCTGATGGAGAGCACCAATATGGCCTGCTTGACACCCGATGCTTCGCTCAAGGGAGATTGCCGCTTCCTGAGCGCGAACCTATATGCGCGCAGTGTGTTCGGTATGTTTTCAACCCTCTTATAATCCACCCCTTTCTACTGGTATGATAACTGACTATTCAACTAGGCGAGGATGCACTAGCAAACCTGAGCATCGAAAAGGAGGGAGACGATGGGCCAATTACAGGATTTGTGCGGATAAGAAGTCGCTCCCAGGGTCTGGCACTGAGCTTGGGCTCTCTGAAGGGTCTCAAGGCGGCGACTGCATAAGTCAATGTTTTTCCAGCGGTTTGCGGTCTATATCATGCTTTTTTTGTCCTTTTCCCCCTTCTTATCTTTCTGTTCTGTTCATTCGAGACGAATTTGTTTACTTATATGTCTCTTTATTGTGTAGATGAGATGAATGTCTCATCAGGAGTAGTGGATAGAGAACAATGTCTTTGATATTTCCAGGGTATTATAGTAGTCTCTAAACAGCTATAATCTATTCATATATATAAATGTCTTAGTATTCTTAGGAAATATATGCTGTATAGTACTATATGTTGTTATATTTACTCCGTATATGTTCAAGGGTTGTCATATTTTAAGATGCAGGGACCACATGTCTGGGCCCACCGGAACTCCGCGGCTGCATATGGGCACTTTCATTGTTCTATCATTAACTTCCTCCTAGATTCATCTATTCCTCTTTACATATCTATAATGCCCTGAATCTTCCATCATTATCCAAAATGTCCTCCCCAGACAACTCTTTGCAGGATCCGCACGACACCACGCTGACTGTCGACGAATCTGTCACTTTGACCATCGGCGCAGACTCGCTCCTCATACTAGGTATGGACTACTCCACACCCGGCGCGTGGGCATATTCTCACCCATGCAGATGACCGCCCCGCTAAAGCAGATCGTCGCTGCTGCGGATTACTCCAGTCTAGTAAGTTGACACTGGCCCCTCTGGTGATCGCGTGTTATCGCGGGCGCTACTGTTGACGGAAATGATCTGACCAAGCTGTGCGCGCATTGTAGAACCAGAAACCAACCATGCCATTTCGCTGTACAACATCCTCGGCGCCGAAGTAACCGCTTCTAATCTTGTCATCGCCTATGCACAGCCTGCTGCCAAGGACGATGTTTCCGTAACGACCGTCCAATACCCAATCTCCGAAAAAGAAAAGAAAGTCGCCGAGACATGGGTGCAGCAACTACTTGATGGTGCATATGGTAAGGCGCTGCGAGGAAAACGATTGAAGGTATTGGTCAATCCTTTTGGTGGGAAGGGGACAGCTGCGAGTTTGTATCAGCGATATGCGGCACCGGTTTTCGCCGCGGCGAAGTGTCAAGTGGATGTACAGACCACGGAATACAGGGGTCAGGCAATTAACATTGCGGAAAAACTTGACATCGACGCCTACGATGCGCTTGTTTGCTGCTCTGGTGACGGCTTGCCATACGAGGTGTTCAACGGGTTGGGCAAGCGGCCAGATGCTCGAAAGGCGCTAGCGCAAACCGCCGTTGCACTGCTCCCATGTGGCTCTGGAAATGGATTGACGTGGAATGCTTTCGGGACTGGTAGCGTCTCGATTGCGGCGCTGGCAATCGTCAAGGGGCTGAGGACCCCGCTGGACCTGGTCTCGATCTCCCAGAAAGATTCGCGCATGCTCTCTTTCCTCTCGCAGTCCTTTGGCATTGTCGCTGAATGTGATTTGGGTACTGAGAACTTGCGTTGGATGGGTGCTCAGCGGTTTACATACGGTTTTCTGGTTCGTTTGATGCGGCAGACGATATGGCCTTGTGATATAGCCATCAAGGTGGAAATCGGCGACAAAGAGAGAATCAAGGAACACTACGCTGCGTGGTCTACACGCCCAGAGGATCCGGATGCTGACAGCAAACGTCTCGAAATTGCTGCAGAGTCCCCAGGCCTACCAGAGCTGAAGTATGGCACCGTCACGGACGAGCTGCCCCAGGGGTGGCAGGTGGTTTCGGGAGAAACCATGGGAAATTTCTACGCGGGAAATATGGCTATCATGTCGAAAGACACAAATATGTTCCCTGCCACATTGCCGGACGACGGCTTGATGGACGTGATCACTATCGACGGAACAGTCAGTCGTGGTACGGCGATTACTATGATGAACGAAATCCCCAGTGGCCGCTTTTTCGACATGCCAGAACTAAATGTCCGCAAAGCGTCTGCGTTTCGTCTAGTTCCCCACCAGAAGGAGGGCTATATCAGTATTGACGGTGAACGAATTCCTTTCGAAGCGTTCCAAGCCGAGATCCACCAGGGACTGGGCACGATACTCACCAAATCGGGTCGTTCCTATGAGGCGGCAGGTCCCCGCTAAATCGTGCTTCCAATCCGCCTCTTCGATGAAAGTCGCCATTGGCTACCGTCCGTCCTATCATTGTTGAGAGTCCACTTTCTATATATCCACTGCTTGCTGGGTCTTTGCATCCACCCATGATACCCTAACGCGAAAGAATAATTGGTGCTTTGTCTATAAATCGCATTAGACGTTTGATATTCTGTGATCAGGCTGTACAGTAAACCCAAAAGAAACAGGAGACCTGTGAATACATTTTGTAGTCCTTTACACCTGTATGCCTAGCACCAGCTTCTTTATAGAACCTGTGACTGACTGATGGAGATAATCGCTAGCACGCTGTGCAATGAATTCAGTCTGTTTATACAAATCCTGTTCACATACTATAACTAAAATATTCATTCGAAGCCACCCCATTCCTCCTCACTGTCATCGTCCTCCTCAGACTTTCTTGTCCGAACGCCCCACTCGAACAACCGCTCATCCTCCAAGGCCTCGGCCGCCCTCGTCCGAACAGGCTTGTAAGCACTCTCGGCGCGGAGCTTCTCCAGCGGTCTCAGAATAAGCTCAATGGGCACATCACCCTTGATCTTCCGCTTAGGGGTCTCCTCATCCTCATCACCAGCCACCTCCTCAAACTCCAGAACCTTCTCCAACTCATCAACCCAGATGTCAATAAGATGGTAACGCAGGCCGTCGGGACCATGCGGCATAGGCACGTAATTTGGGTCTCCCTCATCGGGAGCCTGATCCTCATCATAGTTCAGCGGACACAAAGGACCCTCCTCGATAATGGAGATATAAGCCGCAAGATCGGGGAATTTAGCCTCAGCGTCTTCGGCACTGTCCTTCTCCTCCTCGTCTTCGACGGTCTCGGCCTCAGCCTGCTTCTTCTGCTTCTTGCCGCGGCCCTGCTTGGCTGCGTCTTCACGCTTGCGCTTTTTCCCATCTGCGTTCTTTGTTGAGGTCTTGTTCTTCAAGAGAACTTCGAATGCCACACCGACGTAGCAACGTATCAGCATCAGGTACTTGTCCAGTCGGATGCGGTCTAGTGAGTGGTAGTCCCGGCCGATGGTGATCCAGAAGGCGCGCAGGAAGCGGTGGAGAGTTGCTTGGGGGAGGGAGGGGACGAGAGAGTAGGAGAGTGCGCGGGCGAGGGCTTGTTGTGTGAGGGGTCGGTCGGAGTGGTAGAAGCCTGGGGAAAGGTTAGTTTTGTTGCGCTTTGTGTTCGGCGGATATAGTGGTAGTGCATACAGTAGAACAGGCCCTTCCACAGTTTGAGGAGATCAACGAGGGTCAGATCGGTGCGAGACTGCACGAATTTGGTTAAAGACTCGAGAGCCTTGTCGCGGACTTTCCGGTCTGAAGGGATCGATTAGCGTTGTAGTTTTCCAATGGGAAAAAAAGAATATTCATACCACTCGAACCGAGCTCCCTCACGAAGGGAGTTTTTTGGCCGTCCATTGGTACGGTTTTATCTCAAGGAATGAGAAGACTAGCAATTATGATGCTTTGATATCAAGGTAGAGGTGATCCTTGATCTCGGTGAAAGTATACAAAGAATACCCTTAAAAGGTATGCAATTGAGTTGAGTTCAATCAAAAGTTCGAGACTATCGAACTGTCTTGATTCAAAATCCAGATCGAAGATTGCGATAAATTATTTTTTTTCTTTGCGATAGAGTTGTTTGCATTGTTTGTCCAGGAGCTCCATATCGGGGATTACCTAAGAGTATCTGAAGCCTGAGACATAAGGCAGTATATTGTTATTGGAATAGTTAACTAACGTATTCGGTAAGCGAGCCGCCACCCTACCAAAAAACGCATCCATCAATTAGCACTTAGTCAATTCAACCATCCACTATGCCCCCAATTCGCTCTCAATCCTCTACAAATTCAACGGAGCAAGAGGGTAGGCTTTTATTAGCTATCTAGGCTTTTAAAAATAGAGATATTCGCTCTATTTCTCTTACTGCGCGTACTTTCAATGTCCCTCGCTCAACTTTACGCGACCGCCTTAACGGCCACACCGAACGAAGCACTACACGCGTAAATTCATATAAATTAACTGAAATTAAAGAGGAATCTCTTAAAAAATGGATTCTCTCTATAGATTCTCGTAGATTAGCCCCCCGGCCCTCTATAGTACGAGAAATAGCGGATCTTCTTCTCGAAAAGCGTGGAACTACCTTAGTCCTTTCGGTCGGTAAAAAATAGGTATATAACTTTATAAAACGATATCCTCTCCTCTCCTCTTAATTCTCGAAACGGTATAATTACGAGCGTACGAAATATAAAGACCCTAAAATCATTAGGGAGTAGTTTAATCTAGTTTAAAAGACGATCTTTTAATTTAAAATCGACCCTAATAATATCTATAACTTTAATAAGACCGGTTTTACGATAGGATTAACTGTAACTATAAAGATTATTATAAGGAGTAAATACTATAGTCGGCGTTTACTTTTATAATCTAGAAATCGAGAGTAGGTAACTGCTATTAAGTATATAAATACTTCTAACTAGGCCCTTTCTCTATATATAATTTTTAAAGGCAAAGTCTTTATTAAATTATAGTTTAACGGCCTCCCGGAGGATTAGCGCTTTAAAGTTAGTCCTAATAGTTAGACCTCTAATAAAATTAGACTTTAGTAGCTTAAGAAGCTCTTTATTCCTAGTACTTCTTTATATATAAAGGAGGTATACCGGTTTTTAATTCTTAACAGCTATAGAAGTTATTTAATACCTTAATTTAACGAAATTTATAAGTAAAATAAGGTAATACTAATTTATATATCAGGTTATTTATCCTATCTTTTATAACCTCTAGATATTAGTTATTTTACGGTATTAAAATGATTATATAGCCGGCTAGTTAAGATAAAAATGCGTACTAGGATTAATTATATTAATAAACTTAATTTCCTCGAAGTATATCCTCTCGTACGAATTAAAGCTTTTAAATCGGAGACAATTAAAAATAGCTTCGTAGTAGCTAGTTTAGTCCCTTTTAAACCGGAGAGAGTGATCTTAAAGCTCAATATACGGCTTCGAATACCTACCCCCCCCCTAGCCGAGTGTAAAGGATAACAGTCCTTCCAGCCTGAGGCATACAAAGATGCCTTAGGAGTCCATTGATGCAACATTCATTGTTCATACATATACGGGTAAGCATCTCGTCAATTATAACAAGGACAAAGAGATGCATAATCCCAGTAGCTGTCATCGTTATATATATGGATCGGTGCTATATTTATAAAGGATCTCACCTACTAAGAAGAACTTGCCCTTAGTAAGGATTAGTCTCTATATAGAGAATACTAATACGTTGCTCCTCCCCTATTAGTATTCCTTCCTAACTAATAGGACTAGCCTAATAACTAGTATTCTTTATAATTTCTAATCCTTTATCTTTAGTTACCGAGGAAAATAGTAAATAAGGGAAAGCGATACGTAACTCGAAGCGTATAATCTAAAGAAGACCTTATATATACTATAGAAGCTATATAAGAAGCGAGATAACCTATCTTTTCTACCGAAAGACCCGCTATAGGCTTTATAGAAGAACCCGAAGAGTTAGACGAACCGGAATAACTAACTACCCTAGAAGCGAGATATTAATAGGGTATTCTTATAACCGCTATAGATCGACCTAGACTTAATAATATAAGACTAACTCCGGAAGGTTCTTTAGAAAAGCTAGAAAACTAGCTCTATATTTTTAAGCTATAATAAATATAAGAGAGGATATATTAATTAGAAAACGATCTAAATAGATAGAAGAAGAGAAAGCGCTAAGATACTAATAATAAAGATAGTAATCGGAGCTAAAAGAGTAAAATTAAATAAGATATTAAGATCTTTAATAAGAACTTCTTACTAAAATACTATAAACGATAGTTATATAATCTAGATATATTATTTAAAGATATATTTAAAAAGTATATCTCTAGCTTCTAAAAAGTAACTATTATTAAGAACTATTTAATAAAAAACTATAAAAATAAATAGTAGAGTTATCTTTAAAATAAGACCTTAGAAGCTTATAAAAAAGTAGAGAGAGATTAGGATAGTTTTAAAACCTAGATTTTAACCTTTTTATAAAATACTCCGAATCTCGAATCTATTACTATTATTAAAATCTAAGAGATATAATACCGAATTATCTAAGATCTAAGTATATTTAATACTTACTTAACTAGATAGAAGAATTAATTTAAACTATAAATCTTTATTATAAAAGCTTAGCTATTTTTCGGTAAACTAGATCTTTAGCTATAGAATAAGATAGTAGCTTATAATAGCCTACTAGAAGGAGATAAAGTTAATTAAGATAATATAATAAGATATACTATTACTTAATAATATATATATTTCGCGAATTTAAAATAAAAGAATAACTATTACTAATATAGACTAAATAAGAGAAGGAAACGAGATTATTATAATTAATTATTAAACTTCCGATAAAACGATAATCGAAATATCGATATTAATCCTAACTATTATAGAAAATATCTATAAAAAGAATACTATAAAAGAGGTAAAGACTAAAATAATTCTAAAGTCTATTCTAATCTATAATAGATATATAAATCTTTATCTTTAAGTATAAATCTAATTAGTTAACTATAAAGAGAGAACGATAATAAAAAGAAAGGCTCTTATTTTATCTATAGAGATCTAAAATATTACGCTTATAACTACCTTTAAAAAACGATAATCTAATAAATTAATAAGATAAATAGAAAAGAATATAAAAAAAGGGCTAAAATATACTTTATCTAAGAAGATAAGATCTAAAGAATAGTAGAAGAGCTAAATTAAATCCTAAAAATCTAGTTCTATTCTTATAGATAAGAACTAATATATATTTAAATATTTAAATAACCTTTTATAATAGTATTAAAATTACTATAAATCTAAATACTTATAAATACTATTTATATAGAATTAGATCTTATAAGTAAATAGTTTATAATAGCTTAAAAGCTTTAATAAGCGTCTTTCTTAATATCCTTATTATAAGTTATAAATTAGGATTAACTATAAATATAAAACGTTTATATAGTATCTATAACCTTTACCGACTTTAAAGAGATTATAAAAACTATTTTACAGCTATATATTATAATTAATTATCTATATAATAACTTTATATTACTTTTAATAATATTTTTTTTATAAATTTAATATTAATACTAATTATAAGAATAGAACTTAGTAATTTAGAACTCCGAACTTTAAAATAGTAAGTCCCTATTATTCTATAAAAGATTATAAAAATAGAACTACTTATTTTATAATAGTAAAAATACCGAAGGATATCTAGCTATTAAAAGACGAAAATAAAGAATCTTAAAGCTATAAACCGATTAATTAGATATAATTACCTCTTAAATTAAGAGAGTATTAATAGATCTTTAATAATTTAAAAGCTAAGATTCTACCTCTAAATTCTAGTATAGATTATATAATTAAGATAATTAAAAGATATATCCTATTAATAGGGCCTTTATATCCTCTCTTATATAAAGAACTTAAAACCCTATATTAATATATTTAAAATAATCTTAAAAACGAATATATTCGCCTATTAAAGAGTCCTATAGATATATTAATCCTTTTTACCTTAAAGAAAGACGGAGGCTTATATTTATATATAGATTATAAAGGGCTTAATCGTGTATTAATAAAGAACCGGTACCCTCTTCTTTTAGTTATAGAGATCCTCGATTATTTAATAAGGGCTAAGATCTTTATTAAGATAGACCTTAAAAACGCTTACTATAGGATTTGTCTATAAAAAAGTAATAAATAGAAGATAGCGTTCTATACTAGATATAGCTACTTTAAATATATAGTTATACCCTTCGGTTTAATAAATATCTTTATAACCTTTTAAAGCTATATATATAATACTTTAAGCGAATTACTTAATATTACTTATATTATCTATTTTAATAATATTCTTATTTTCTTTAAGGATTATAACTCTTATATAAAAGCGATTAAAGAGGTCTTGAAATATTTATAGAATATAAGCCTCTATACTAAACTATTAAAATATAATTTCTATTAAAAGAGTATTAAATTCTTTAGCTTTATTATTAATAAATATAATATCTATATAAATAAAAAGAAGGTAGAAGCTATTTTATAGTAAGAATAATCTAAAATATATAGAGGTATTTAAGTCTTTATTAGATTTTATAATTTTTACTATAAGTTTATACTTTAGTTCTCTTTTATAACTACCCTTTTTATTAACCTTTTAAAAGAAATAAAGAATAGAAGAAAACCTAGCTTAGTTAAACTTATAAAACCCGCTTTAGCTATATTTTAGTAACTAAAAAAAGCCTTTAGATTTATAGATTTTATTTACTACTTTAATCTTAAAAAGAAGATTAAGTTTAAAATAGATATATTTAATAAAGATATAATAAGAGTTCTTTTTTAATTAGATAATAATAATATATAGTACCTAATTGCGTTCTAATCCTATAAATTCTTAAGCTTAGAGCTTAACTATACTATCTTAGATTAAGAACTTTATATAATCGTCTACTTATTTAAGTAATAATATTATTATCTTAATAAAAGTAAGTATAAGATAGAGATATTAATTAATTATACTAATCTATATATCTTTATAATATAATAGAAGCTTAATAGAAGATAAGCTCGATAATATATATATCTAATATCCTTTAATTTTATAATAAAGTATTATTCTAGAAAATTAAACCTTATAAATAGACTATTTAGACGATTAAACTTAGAGCGGGTTACTTCTAATATAAAATTAATAATTCTAATCCGGAATAGGATTATAAATATAAAGTTATATATATTTAAATAAATAGCCGAATTATCTATAGATAATAAAATAGATTACGTATATAATAAATCCTAATTTAGATTAAGCGAATCGCTTTAATAAAAAGATCCTAAATCTAGTATATTTTAAAAGGTATATATTTAAAGTATTTATATAAAATAAGCTAACTAGATTAAATAGGAAATATTATATTAAAAGCTCGATATTCTATCTAATAATATCTTATATACTATAATTATAGCTATCTCTTTATAATAAGATAATTATAACTTTTAAATATAGATCTATTATATATAAAAGAACGACGAAGAAACTTAATAATAGAAAACCGCTATTTTATCTAAGAAAAAAGACTTTAAGAGTTAATTAATTAATAAATAAAATATTTTAAGATATAAAGATTATATTTACGTCTTTAAATAAGAAGATATATATTACCGCTTACTCTAATTATATTATAATAATCTTATAATAAGCTATTTTAATTATACTAGAATAGAAAACTTCTTAAAAAAATAATTCTATTAGATTAATATCTAAAAAGATATTAAAAAATATATTAGTATATATACTATATATTAGAAGAATTAAATATCTAGGTATTAGCTTTATAGCGAGTTATAATCGCTTCTATATTTTAAAAGATCTTTCGCTAAATTATCTATAGATTTTATTATAGGACTTCTTTTAGTTTTATACTAAAATAGAATTATTAATACTATCTTAATTATTATAGACTATTTTTTAAAATAGTCTCTTTTTTTTTAGTTTTAATTATAATAGATATAGCTGAACTAATAGAGTTATTTTATTAATAGATTAAACTAAGATTTAGCTTATTAAATAATATTATATCTAACTATAGCTCGCTTTTTATAAGCGGATTCTAGAAGATGTTACGTGCCAGATCGATCAATAAAGAAAGAGTGCATTCCAACGAGAATAACAAAGCTAGTAGGAGAGAGAGAG
>JAHAQQ010000074.1:0-147424 GCA_019190355.1 Penicillium palitans
TAGCTGAAAAGATATCCCAAAAGACATTTAAAACATAGCTCAAAAGACATCTCAAAAGACATCTAAAATGAATATAATAAACCTGTATAAGCGGCTGATCGCAATTATTGTCTTATATATCCCCCCGGCGATGAATGAAGCGGTCGCCCGTACCCGGGGGTGGGGCAGTAGAGTGGAGGCGGATATCGCGCATCCCGCAAATCTCACATTGTGTTTAGTCGCCTATTGTAGCCACGGAGCATGCCGTAAGTTACTTACAACATCGGAATGCATGAGAGGATTCCTTATTATATGCGAATCATGCCGCGCTGCTTCAGGACAGCAGCAGATGCATGGTCGAGTATCTGCGGCGTGCTCCATGAAAGCTTCCCGGCGGATCAAGTACAATATCTGTTCTCGATTAGAGAAACACGGCCGAGTAATTTATCCTCGGTCGTTGCCTCTGAACCTGAGTAGCATATTTCGATTTATACGACCTGGATGCTCTGCTTGTAGCCATCGTAGTGTGGGTTCGAGATCCCAATTAGTGGGCCGACGTCGACTGTTGATTTCGTGACCACAGTGCTGGTAGAGCGAGCGGTATCAACAGCTAGGGGCGATCTATCTGCATGTCTAGCGTGCTTATTCGACCTTAAGAGGAAACCCACGAGGGGATTGTATGTGGTACTAGGAGGCGGATATCATTGTTTATTGTAGGCGGTGTAGGACGACGAAGTAACGTAACATGATATGAATCACTTTACGAATAAGGTGGGTGGTTCGACTGTTAAAAATTCCCCTTTGCTCTCACTTTGCCGTGATTATGATGGCACATTAAACTGAAACTTATTACTAAATGATAAGAGGACATTCTAAGTTGATATGATATTGGAAAAAATAACTCCGCGCATCTAGACCGCCCTGCTTTTGTAGAAATCTGCCGGCAGAATCTTTAAGTTATGTCGCGACTCCATCTCGTCGCGTCTTTATCCAACATATTGCCTCGATACTCATGACTCTTGGGCCTTGAGCTATTTGCCAATTCTTACGACAAGGACGCAGATAACACCCCGACAATGGACCCCACGCACTCGGCTGTTGCCCAGCTTGCTGAGGATGCCCGTAGTGAGAGCATGGGCTCCCAGAATTCCCAGACCGCGAAAGAGTATGACGCACTCCCCCAATACTCTCCCCCACATTAGGAAACCGACCATACTAACTTATTTTAGGTTCATTGAGTCCCAGCTCCAACTAGAGGCAGATGCGCGCGAGGCTCTTCCTTACGTGAGTATCTCGACAAGGCAGGTGGCGCGCGACTTGTTCCACAGCTGACCTATTGAATTTAGGCGTTTGACTCTTGCACATATGACCTTGGACCATTGCGACAAGTCCTCTTTGCTTGTCTCACCTGCAACCCTCCTCCTACCGACTCCACCGAATCCTACACTGCCGCTGCCGTCTGTTACTCGTGCTCGATCGCTTGTCACGGCGAGCATACTCTAGTCGAGCTCTTCAACAAACGCAACTTTGTCTGCGACTGTGGAACCACCCGTTTACCATCATCTTCTTGCTGCACACTTCGTGAAGATCCGGCAACCGGCAAGAAGGGCGTGCACTCCCAAAAGGCTGCAGCAGGCAACGCATACAACCATAACTTTCGAAATCAGTTCTGTGGCTGCGGCGAACAATACGATGCATATTCGGAAAAGGGAACAATGTACCAGTGTCTGGGACTTGGCACCGTCGAGACCGGAGGCTGTGGCGAGGACTGGTGGCACCCAGAGTGTCTCATCGGCTTGTCGCGTGATTGGAACAAGGCTGCCCCGAAGGTCAGTGGACTTGGCGGAGGTGATGCTACCAATGACGTTCCAGCAGAGGACGAAGAAGATGTACTCCCACCTGGGTTTCCCGCGGAGGATGATTTCGACCATCTTATCTGCTTCAAATGCATCGACTCTAACCCCTGGATCAAGCCCTATGCGGGCACTCCTGGGTTCTTGCCGCCAGTTTTCCGGGAAGGTGGGCTCAAGAAGGTTTCAAATGTGACCGAGGACCTCTCTGTACCAGCCACCGAGCCCAAGGAGACTGAGCACAAGGAGATCGAACCTAAGGATCAGGAGAAGAACGAACACTCAAAAAAGCGCAAGGCAGATGATGAGGCGCCCATTGAAGGAGAGCCTGTTACCAAGCGAACTAAAGAAGAAGAGGAAGAAGCTTCTGTTGAGGAACAGCCACCTAAGGCCATGAAGGAAGAGGAGCCTACCAAGAAAGAAAGTGATGCTTCTACAAAGCCATCCGCCCCCAAGCACACGGAGCTCCCCAAGTCCACTCCAGTGGAATCGTTCTCCCTTTTCGCCTTGGATGATTTCCACGGTCAGCTGTGCCGCTGCGCAGAGTGCTTCCCCAAGCTGGTTCCCCACCCCCAGCTTCGTGAAGAAGAGGATACATATGAGCCTCCCATATCTGACGACGGCCAGGCCAATGGTGCCGCCAGTGTCGGCACGGGCAGCATCTACGATCGCGGCGAGGCAGCACTCAACAACATGGATCGGGTGCGTGCCATCGAGGGTGCAATGGCATACAACCATCTGCGTGACAAACTCAAGGTGTTCCTTCAGCCCTTCGCCGAGAGTGGACAGGCTGTCAGTGCGGAAGATATCAAAGGCTACTTTGAGGCGCTGCGTGGCGATGAGCAAGGCATCAAAGATGCCGCTAATCACGCTTCTACTGTGGGTGGTGATGGCAAGGATGATACCAGTGGAGACAAGCGACACGAACAGAATGGTAAGTGACTATCAATCTCTTGTTTGATTTTCTGGCAATGATCACTCACTCTTGGCTTTGGTGGTAGGGTACTGATTGTCTTTTTACGCAATTCTTTTCATATTTTCGGCGTTATCATCATCGGGTGCTATCTGGGGGTTCTTCGGGATGGTTCAACATGTACGATATTTTGCGAATATGGGATTGGGAAATGGGAAACTATGGGAGGTACAAGTACAAATGGCGCATCCTATGCAATTTAAATCATTAGTATCCGACGGAGTTCAAATGACTCCTTTAATTCGGCATTAAATCCACGTTCATACAAAATACATAGTGGTCTTGTAGCCTCTAGGGCTAAATGGCCAACTAAATCCCGCGTAAATCATCATGATGCAATTTCCCTATTTATTGTAACGCTAACACCGAATTAAATGTATGATGTGGGTGGGTATCATGGCCAGCCTGTCCACACGCCGCAAAATATGATCAACACAGATATGCAGCAGGCAAATGAAAAGATTACTCCTTGAGGCGCTTGGAAGCCCTCATCAACGAATCATCCGGAAGTCCACTCCGTTTGGTGCCAGGAAGACTGCCGGTGCGAATATCATTGTCATCCTGGGTGACCCGACGGTGTGGGTATTTGCCCTCGATACCCTCGAAGCAGTTACCGCTGATGGGACCGCCATTGGTAAAGTACGGGTGCTCAAGGGCCTGCTCGGCGGTGATCCGTTTTGACGGATCGTATTCAAGCATACGCGACAGAAGATCGAAACCATCTGCACCGGGAGTGCCGGCACCGGAGGTGGAATTGTATCCACCGTTTTTCAAACAGCTCTGGTACCAGCCTTCAAGATTAGAGCCGCGATGGAAATGTGACGGTTGGCGGTGGAGCACTAGGGATTGGAGTTGTGAATATTCGGGCATGGAGGCTAGGCCTGGCCAGGATTCTTTGCGGGGGAGACCGAGGATTTCGACAATCTTCATCATTTGATTGCGTTGGAAGGGGACTGTTTTCTTGCTGTCCATTTTGGCTTCTTCGCCTTTGAAGATTGGTCGGAGTGAGAGTAGTTCGGCGAAGATGCATCCTATTGCCCACATATCGACGGCAGGAGTATAGTGTCGGCTCCCCATGAGCAGCTCGGGTGCACGGTACCAGATTGTGACAACGACTTTGTCGCCCGAGAATAGGGAGTTGAGTGGCTTGTAGAACAGGCGCGCTAGCCCCAAGTCGCCGATGCGAATAGCACCGCCTGAGGTGACGAGGATATTGGCTGGTTTCAAATCACGATGCAGGACCCAGTTGGTATGCAGATAGAGCAGTCCATTCAACAACTGGAACATGATAGACCGGACCATAGCTGCTGGAATAGCATGTCGCTGAGGCTGGGTGTGATGATGAATGATCTGCAGTAAATCATGCTCTGTGTATTCAAATACCATGAAGATGCATTTGTCCTCCAGAATGATCTCTTCTAGTTGGACGACATTGGCATGTGAGAGTTCAGTGCACAGTGCCATTTCACGGATAGCCGACTGCGATAGACCCGTGTACTGGATCGTTTCGCCCTCCTTGTCGGGCTTGAATCTGCATAAGGTTAGAATAAAGAAGAAATCGAATGTTGGGGGGAAAGCCTTTTACTTCTTGATTGCAAACTCTCCTTTTTTGCCATTCTTGCCGACGGCCTTGTACACTCGGCCATATGTACCGCTGCTGATGAAGCCTACTATATTATACCGATCTCGGACCCGGACTTTGCTGGTATAACCACCGGGTCTTCTTGATTCAATGGCATCTGTATAAAAACCCCGGTTAGCATATTCCTGTTGCCAGGTTGAGGATCGAATGTGTTGGCCAGGGTCCATTCCAATTGTTAACTAGCACCACAGAAACAACATCATCACAAAGAATCAAAGGGAAAGAGTTACCACGAGAATAGAATCCTCCAGAATTCAAGAAAGGGAAACCTTTTCCAAACATGATCGAAAGACAGGGAGAGACAAGGCGTTACACCAAGGAATCACGAGTAACCAGATTCAAGGAAGATATATAATTACCATCGACAGTAGCCTGGAGACTCCGTTTCAAGTTACCGACTCTGGTTCGCGAGAGAGAGCCGGAGGAAGAGGGCGGGTTTGTCAGACTCATTTGTGGATCAGAATGGGCCGGTGATGTTGTCACTCCATTGGTGGAGAGATACCCTTCTCCACGGTTTCCAGTTCTTTGAATATAAAAAAAAAAGGACTGAAAGAACAGAAAGAGAGATATTTCCAAGGTACATATGTATTGTCTGAATTGTACAATGCGATAAGTTCAACCGAGTCAACGCTTAGTCAGATCACATGTCGGATCCACGGCTTGGAAGGTTGTAGCTTCAACTTCTTGTAGCTTTCAACTAACTATTCAACGGGTTCAAGTCATTTCTGAATGAAGGAGACTCTACGAACTAAATTCAATGTGAAATTTGGCTACCTAGGCAGACATTTCTCGTCTGACCATTTCAACCTCAGATCATCTTATCTCTATCGGCAAACGTCATCTTAAGCTCCAGACCTCCTCTTAACGTACCTTGAATCTGTCTTAAGGTCGTCGATTGACCTAGAAGTTATCTCACAATGGTTTTGGGTGCATTAACCCAGTCGAGGGTTACACCATACCTAATATATCTTGTGTTTGTTGTCACGCTTGGCCCGCTTCAATTTGGGTTCCATCTGGTACGATATCACCCCCTCTCTATGTTCGCTGAACATTACTGATACGTGGATTACCTAGGCAGAGCTCAATGCCCCCAAAGCCGTGATAACATGTGAACGTCAAGGGATTCATTCTTCGGGCATCCCTTTTCATGGTCTACCGCAATGCTTCCCTATGACCCCATCGCAATTCGGCCTCGTCTCCTCGATCTACACGCTCGGTGGCTTACTCGGAGCCCTGCTGGCAGGACCTATCGCGACCAAATACGGACGTCTGCTTGCATTACGGGCGACCACAGTGTTCTTTATTCTGGGGCCTGTGGCAGAGACACTTGCACCGGCGATTTCTATTTTGAGTCTTGGTAGATTCCTCTCTGGAATTGGCTCTGGTGCTGCAATTGTGGTTGGTCCTATCTACATTTCAGAAATCGCTCCTCCCAGTGCCCGAGGGCTCTTTGGTGCTTTCACCCAGATTATGACCAATGTCGGTATTCTGTTGACCCAATCTCTGGGATACTTCTGGAGCGAAGCAAGCCTCTGGAGACTCATACTGGCTGTGGCTGGTATTGTCGGTGCTCTGGAACTTTTGGGGCTTTTCTTGGTACCAGAAAGTCCTTCATGGCTCGCGGAACATGAAAAGAGCAGTCAGGCACGCCGGGTCCTGCAGCGGATCCGTGGTCGGGATGCCGATATTGAAGCGGAGATTGCGAGCTGGAGGACCACAGATGCCCCTGTATCTAGCGAGGAAGAATCCTTGCTCTCTCCATCTGGCGACAGGCCGCCTCAGAAGCCTGCAGTCACATTTATGCAGGTTGTCAAAGACCCCTACTACCGCCCAGCTATTATTGCTGTGGTTGGCGTGATGGTCGCCCAGCAACTCACCGGGATGAACAGTATTGTTATGTACAGCGTGTCCTTACTACAAAGCATCTTACCCACGACTGCTGCGCTACTCACGGTAATGATATCTGCGGTTAATCTCGTGATCACGCTCGCGTGCTCTCCACTGCCCGATCGCATTGGTCGAAAATTGTGCCTGATGATGAGCATCTGCGGTATGGGTTGCAGTTCTATACTTCTCGCGATAAGTATCTACATCAGTGCTAAGATCTTGACGGCGATCGCTGCCTTACTTTTTGTGGCATGTTTTGCGGTCGGACTGGGCCCGGTCCCCTTCATCCTGGCCTCCGAGCTTGTGGGGCCCGAGGCTGTCGGTGCGGCACAAAGCTGGGCGCTGGGCGCCAACTGGATCGCAACTTTTGTGGTGGCACAATTCTTCCCAGTGCTTGATGATGCTCTTGGTGGTCGTGGACAGGTGTACTGGGTGTTTGCGGCTATGGCCGGGTTGCTTGGGATCTTCATCTATCAATTTGTGCCGGAAACTAAGGGCAAAGCCAATGCCGACGAGGTTTGGGGACGAACAGACCGACGGCAAGACTGACTTTAGATCTATCCTTTTCTACTCCGTACCACATTCATAGCAACATAATTTCCAGACCAGGGCTACGATATAGCTACGATATTCTATAGGAGAATAATATGATGCGGGGTACTGCATACATTCTTGCAGGGCCTTACGGAGTACATTGCATACATGAGATATTTTTTTTTAAACCAGTTAGTTAAATCAAAAGAGATACATGTATATTCAGGGCATCGCCAAGTACTAGATGTACACAATAGGCATCCATTTTTCCCTCTTTTACCCTGTAATAACTTGCGGTGTGGGGTCTTTCTTGATATCGACCCCCCCAGTTGCCCCCAATTCGCAGTGTTTCTTCCACTTTTCCCCTCAAGTTTCTCTACATTTCCATTGAGATCTTATGATCCTTTGATCCTTTTAACCTACAACTATTGGAACCAATCCCTGTTTTTGAAAAGGGAACTTTGGAAATTACAGTGGGTAAATCCGTTTCTTGGCCTGTGATCGACCCGGAGCACAACCAGCGGATCGTCGATCAACGTCTGGGGTCTTTTACAGGACGTCAACAATTGTGTTGACCAGGGGGGCCAAGCCACTCGCCCAACACTTTTTTGGCCTTCTCTCTTTTCTCTTCTTTTCTTTCTTCTTATTTTGTGTACATCCGCAATGGTCCGGTTGGCATTACCCCAACGGTTGAGCTCGCACCTCAGCGCGAGGAGCGCGTCGTCGACTCCCGGACAGAGCAGAAGCACCAGTCCTCTGCGATCATCGGAAACCAAACACCTGCTACTCAAGGTTTCAGTGATCCGGGTAAGTATTGAAGGATTGTGTGACCTTTATTTATGTCCCGGGCTCCCTAGCTAATTTCAATGGTTTCATTAGGGACGCAACCTCGCAGCCAAAGATCGAGGTGGCACGAGCGACCCAGTAAGCACCCTTCCAACAAAGACAATTCGAACCGAGACCGCTTACGTGTTGTACAGTATTTGGTCGTTACATTAGGAGATGCGAGGCAGTCGACACCGACCATATTCAAGACCCTGAACCCAGAATGGAACGTCTCGTTCGAGATGCCCGTGGTGGGTGTACCGCTGTTGGAAGCTATATGCTGGGATCATGATCGGTTCGGCAAGGATTACCTGGGCGAGTTTGATATTGCATTGGAGGACATCTTCGCTGATGGCCAAGTGAACCAACCGGTGGGTGAAGGGACACGTTGCTCGGATAATTGGTGGTGGCTCGTGCTGACTTGATGCTTAGCCTAAATGGTACACTTTGAACTCCAAGCGGAAGACGTCAAAACGGAAGGATAGCACTGTGTCGGGCGAGATCCTGTTGCAGTTCTCCCTCGCCGATTCTGCGAACCCCATTGCTACGCCGCCGGACATATTCGGCAAGTTCAAGAAATTGGTATACTCGGGTGATGAGGATGATCAGCCTCAGATCCCTCCCGCCGACTTCGATGAATTGGAACAGGACGATGAGACCTCCGATGAGGCCGATGACCTGGCAGGTGGCCCAGAAGTGGGGGAAAAGCGCCGCCGGCGACTTCGGCTGGCTCGCTTGAGACGCAAGTCCCTGGCAGCTCGTGCCTACCAATTCTCTGGCTCGGGGACTGGAGTGCAGGGTATTGTCTTCATGGAAATTGTCAAGGTGACCGATCTGCCTCCTGAACGAAATGGTATGGATTATCCTTCTGCATGACAAAATGCTAGATGCTAATTGATGTGCTAGTAACACGGACATCGTTCGATATGGATCCTTTTGTCGTGACCTCTCTCGGAAGGAAAACCTTGAGAACTCCGGTCATCCGCCATAACCTGAACCCGGTGTATCATGAGAAAATGGTGTTCCAGGTGATGCGGCATGAACAGTCTTATACCATCAGCTTCACTGTGATAGATCGAGACAAGTTCTCTGGGAATGATTTTGTTGCCTCTGCGGGTTTCCCTCTGCAAAATCTCGTTCGGTCTGGCCCAGAAGCAGACCCCGAGACGGGATTATATCAGTTTGTAGACGAGGTGGAGGAAACTGATCCCACTACAGCTGCCAAGTTCGGTACACGATCTGGGGTTAGTCCCTCACGATCTGGAGTCAGCCCATCGCGATCCGGAGTCAGGCCCTCGCATTCTTCATCAAGTCTCTCCAAACTGGCTCGGCCTATAATAAAGACGCGTCACTCCGCCACTTCAGTCTCAAGCCAATCAATGCTCGAAGCGCCAGCGCCGACCCTCCTTGCACCTTCTTCCCTCCCAGAAGAAGGAATTTCAGAGATGGATAGTGCCAGCTCAATGCAGCCCTCTACACCGAACATGTATGATGGCGAGTCAGCCCCTCCACCTGACGAGGACGGCTTCAGATCCTATACTATTCCTCTCATACTCAAGAATAGAGAACGGTGGGAAGACAAACACTCACCGGAGCTGCATGTCAAGGCAAAGTACCTGCCGTATAGTGCTCTCCGACAGCAGTTCTGGAGGTTGATGCTTAGGCAATATGACGCTGACGATAGCGGTCGCATTGACAAGGTGGAGATGACGACAATGCTTGACACTCTCGGTTCAACGCTAAAGGAGTCGACAATTGACAGTTTCTTCGAACGCTACAGTGCGGAGAATGAGTCCAATGAAACCGACGATCTGACATTTGACCAGGCAGTGGTTTGTCTCGAAGACACGCTTCAAACCCTGCAGAAGAGAAATTCAATGGCTCCCCCCAGAGCGACTTCGCTTCCTCTGTCAAATGCTGGAAGTCAGGATAGTGAGCAATCTAGCAGCGACGAGCACATTTTGGAAACCAACACTGCTGCCGCTTCCAATACCGATCCGCAGAAAACATCTATCCCAACACTGTCCAGTGAAGAGCAATCTAGCTCTGCTGATGAGTACCTCCAGCCCGATGATCTCGCAGACGAGAGGGGCGAGGAGCATGTCGTCGAGATTCGCGAGTGCCCACTTTGCCACCAGCCACGTCTTGCGAAACGCTCTGATGCAGATATCATCACGCACATTGCCACGTGCGCAAGTCAGGACTGGCGCCAGGTTGACAACTTAGTGATGGGTGGCTTTGTGACTTCCAGCCAGGCGCAGCGCAAGTGGTACTCCAAAGTCATCACAAAGATTTCATACGGCGGATACAAACTGGGAGCGAACTCGGCCAATATTCTTGTACAAGATCGCATCACAGGTCAGATCAACGAGGAACGCATGAGTGTCTATGTACGACTCGGCATCCGGCTGCTGTATAAGGGTATTAAAAGTCGTGATATGGAAAAGAAGCGAAGTATGCCAAGTTTCTCTACCTAATGAAAATATCTATTTGCTAACAATTTTTACCAGTCCGCCGTGTGTTGCGCTCTTTGAGTGTCAAGCAGGGTCGCAAATATGACGACCCAGCCTCGGCATCTCAGATCAAGGACTTCATCAATTTCCACCAGCTGGATATGTCCGAAGTCTTGATGCCCATAGAAAAGTTCCGCAATTTCAACGAATTCTTCTACCGTGCCCTCAAGCCTGAGGCCCGTCCGTGCTCCGCTCCCGATGAGCCTAAGATTGTTGTGTCTCCCGCCGACTGTCGATCCGTGGTCTTCGACCGCTTGAGCGATGCAACCAGCATCTGGGTCAAGGGTCGTGAGTTCTCAATTGCAAGGTTGTTGGGAAATGCTTACCCAGAGGATGCTGCTCGATACCGAAATGGTGGTGTCGGAGTGTTCCGTCTGGCACCTCAAGATTACCACCGCTTCCACATTCCTGTAGATGGAATCATGGGTGAACCTAAGACCATCGAGGGCGAGTACTACACGGTGAATCCTATGGCGATCCGATCCGCCTTGGATGTCTACGGTGAAAATGTCCGCATTCTCGTCCCCATTGACTCTGTTGAGCATGGCCGAGTTATGGTTGTCTGCGTTGGTGCCATGATGGTTGGCAGCACCGTCATCACCCGGAAAGCTGGCGAGAAGGTTTCTCGCGGTGAAGAGCTGGGCTACTTCAAATTCGGTGGTAGCACCCTTTTGGTGCTCTTTGAAGATGGCAGGGTCAATTTCGACAGGGACCTGGCGGACAACTCCAAGGGTGCTTTGGAAACTTTGGTAAGAGGCGAACCCTGTTTCTCATCCCTGATCAATTACCTACTAACACTCCCTTCTCATTAGATCCGAGTTGGCATGTCTGTCGGACACAGCCCCGATATTCCTCAGTATGAACCTGACATGCCCAAGAAGTCGGAGAATATCACTGCCGAGGAGATGCAAGAAGCCAAGCGACGCATCGAGGGCAGCCTGGCACCACCCAGCAATACCTCCACTTTACTCAAGTCGATCCAATGATCTGTCATTTTTTTTTCCCTCTGGAGTGGACAGGGCTCAACTCCCGCCGCTTTTTTTTTCTCACTGAACATATTGTTTTTCAACATCGGTGTCGGGGTGTTATTTGTATTCTGGTGAAAACATCATAGCGTTTATCTAGCAGCATCTGCGCATTGCGAGGATTGGGGGTAGAAGAGATGAGGGAGAGAGTTGCATTTTAGAGCCAGTCATACATTAACAGCGCTTCAATATTATTATCATATGAATAAAAGCCGTGAAGCAAGTCAAAGTAGAAGAACGTTGAAGTATAACCGTTAGTCCCAAAACAGACTAGGGCGGTCCCCACGCGCCCGACCAAAACAACCGCGTGCGAGAATCTAACCCACCACTCACACCCCAACCTGCCGCTCCCTTGCGTGTCTTTTTCGCGATTGAATTGAATAAGTCGCCTAATCTGCTGCTCCTCAGCTGCAGTTCTGAATTGGGACGCGACCCGCGCCTAACATTCCGCGAGCCGACTGGCCCGATTGACCCGACCTTAACTCAACCGTGCCACCACCCTATACACACGCCAAATACCCGTTGATCAACAAACCGTCTGATTCGACAATACTGCGTCAAGCTCGATAAGCTGTTTAGGGGGGGTTAACTCGAATCCGGCATTCATAACCACACGGGAGTTGCGCTTGTTGTTTCTCGAGGAAGCCTCTTCAAACAGGGGTATTTGGCTGGAGGACAGGACACCCCGAAGTGACTAGTCGACACCGGAACGGGGGTGCTTGTTTTGCCACCCCTACGTTTATTCCCGATCACAATAACCCCGCGTGAACCCCTCCTGACATGACAGTCGCGGTCCTGGCGACCACAACGACCAAGACAAAGCGTCGCGAACCGCTGGGGACGATTTCAATGGCCGCCCCGAAGACACAATCGCGCTCTGCGACCGTGTCTAGTGGGACTGGAAAGGTTAAGGAACGGAGGACTACGCGACTCAGCGCAGGTAAACAAGAACTTGAGGAGAGCACAAACAAGCTAGGGAAGCGGCCAGCTGGTGAGTAATTTGCTGGGAGTGGAAGTTCCTCGAGTGGGGATTGAAACAAATATTCTAATTTGTCTCTTTAGTGGCATACGAGGATGATGCGGAGGGGTTCCAGTTCTCTCTACTGCCATCAAAAAAGCCCAGGCCGTCAATCGAAGCAGTTGCAGAAAACCCTCGTTCAGATGTGGAAAATGCGCCTCCTAAGTCAACACCGAAAAGAGGACGGCCACGGAAGAAGCAAAGGGACGACGAGATCACTCCGAGCGCGGTGCCAGCAAAGGGGAAAAGCGTGGAGCTTCCAAGCAGGAGGCCCACGAGGGGGGCTGCAAAGACTGCACACACAGAACCAGAATCGCAACCGACAAACACAATCCGTTCATCACGAGCCCGCGACAGCCCAGAGCACCAGCCCGAGACAAAGAAACCGAAGAAAGCAGGACGACCACCAAAAGCCAAACAGCAAGTGCAAGTGTCTGAGTCAAATGGATATAATTCCCCAGCGCAACCGCCAGAGGGTACAAAGGTAGCACTGCCGGTAGCCGATACGCCGGTGATCCAGCGCAATAAAGAGTTCAGGGGCGGAAAGGGTGATAAAAGCGATAAAGGGCGACGGCGAAGCAGCTTGAGTATGCGAGGACGAAGGGCTAGTTTTCTAATTGACTCAGGGACATCAAATGGTAGGTTTGTCGGTCTGAGATGGGCTATAAATGGCTGAATGCTGATTTTTGATCTTTTTTTCCTGCACAGCATTACCCCATCGAGAAGTTAGTACAGCAGATTTCTACAAGCACATCGCCGATGACGGAATCCCGGAGCCGCGAAGGATGCGCCAACTATTGATTTGGTGTGCGACTCGTGCAATAGGAGAAAAGCCCTCAGGAGGCTCCAACTCGGACGATCAAAGTGCGCGCTTAGCAGGTACGTGAAGCCCGTTGATTTGTGTGAGCGGGAGTGTTGATCTGACCTTTTCCAGCGCGTGTGATTCAAGAGGAGCTTCTGCAGGATTTCTCGAGCAACTCGGAGCTTTCGAACTGGCTCAGCCGCGAAGATTTGAACCCTCCCGCCGTGGTTGTCAAGAAGCCGAACCCGCGAAACGTACAAAATACAGACAAGATCAAGGAATTGGAGGAGCATATACAGAAGTGAGTATCTCACTGAGAGCTGTCGCACGTCTACAGGACTAACGAATTCCCAGATTACACAAGGAAAGGCAATCTCTCAATGCGCTTCTTCGACAGCCAGCGATCCCAACCGTCAAGGCTAAACCACAACCCGACAACCAACAAAAAGATAAACAACCTTCACGTAAATCACAACACGAAGAAGTCAACCCCTCTCTCCTCGATTCCTCACAACAAGCCATACTGGAATCTCTCAATCCCTCACATCAGCCAGAAGGCGAATCCTCTACCCTATCTACAACCCGACCACCTATCACTCCATCTGCCGTCTCTGCTCAATTATCGCGCATCACTTCTGGGCTGGCACCAACGCTCGATGCCTTCGCCGCGGGTGTGCATGACATCGAACTATACCGTGCCTCGGCAGATACCGTTTCATCCCGAATATTACGCATCTGTTCACAGCGACTAGAAGAGCGCGATGCACAGAACACGCAACGTCGTCTCGCCATGGAAGGCGACGATGACGAACACCCACCGCCACCGAGAATTAAGGAAGATCTGGGTCTCATTCTGGGAGCACTTAGTCGGGTGGAGAGACGGTAGAAAATACTATCCATCCGCTTTTCCCGAGAGTTTTTCCCTTACGTATATTCTCAATAATTTGTTTTCTGGCGATTGGCATTCGTGTTCCTTTCTTCCCTCTTCTGTTTCCTGCGGGAATTCACCCTGAATGAATTGATTGATAGCGATGATTTTGATGAAACCTTAGTCCGACATCATGGGATGGGGGAAGGTGCATTTACGGTGGCGTTTCAACCGTTTGATAAGTTCGGAGTTTGGGGTTTAGGGTCTGCAATTCTGAGATATCCGGTGCTCCATGGGGTGTAGAGATTCAAGATGGAGTAAATAGGTACCCTAAGTATCTAATACATGCCATCAATCATAATGGCCGATTGAGCTAATTCTTCTCCTACTTTGACTTTCACTGGTTTTGCGTAATATTTATAAGTTTTGGTTTTGAGCTTATGCATTCTAATTCTATACATATTCACATATGTTGGCAGTATTCCAGCTCGATCTTATAGTTATCCCTTTTGGATATCTTAGGTGAATGCTGTTACTTTCTTTTTCCAACCTGACGTCCCGAGGAAGGGGCAAACCTTTACCTATACCTGCATACGTAGGTACATACATACATATTATATAGGGTATCTAGACATATAGGTATAGGTAGAGTTATAGGTAGGTACCTACCCAGGCCCCGGTCTCTCACTTAGGCACGTGCGCCGAGAATAGACCTTCCAGACACGCCTTCCCTGAACACAATCAGGCGTTTACCACCGGAAAAGGAGAGAAGGGTTAACCAATGAACCTGACCCAGGTGATCAGAGGGAGAATCAGCCAGTACACTATCACCAAGCAGCTTCATGACAGTGTCTGGCTTGCAACGTGAGTATCTCCTGGCCGTGGGTTTAGAAAGGGGTTGTTTTCTGATGACCATTACCGCCACCAGCGATTTGAGGAAAGAAAAAGTCATTGTGAAAAGTGTTAATCACTTTCGTATACACAATGAAAGGGATGTGCTTCTAACGATTTCAAAGCAGAACTTCTCTTTTTGGACCCTTGCTGGACGAGATTGAGCACCCTGCTTCCTCTTTCTGTTCATTTCGATCTGTTGGGCAAAAGGAATGGTTAGACAATGTGACTAAGATTATGCCCTTCGCGGGTACTGACGTGCATTTATAGTCTAAGATTTCTACAAAATAATATCCTGAAGAATACACGCGGATTACATTATTTCTGCCTCATTTCGGTTCTAGTGCCCAACAGAAGCTAGCCCGGCAAAGACCTTATAGAATTGTATATGATTGGGCAAGATGAGAATAGGGTTGTATAGGTAGAATCGAAAAGGATCAAACAGGAATGCACGTGAGATTGCGCGTAGATGGCGGCTGGTTTGGTATGTTGCAACCAAGACTTTAAAATGCTCTCGGACTAGAGCGATAATGGCCCTGTGGGAGTGATATTGTGGAAGAAGAGAATATGAGATTGGGAGATGGCATGGAAAACCACATCCACAAGGGTCTAAGGCTGATGTATATAGCAAACCAAAACAAATTGCACACAAAATGACAAAAGGATCATATTGCTACTCCAATCAATTGATCCTTTCAATATTTCCCTGAGATACAAACACACTAACGACAAAGCTCAAACAATGCAGTTTTGCTCTTCCCATCTCGACATTCAAATATGACACCCGGGATGAAGGATTAAGAGAAAGAAAGAAAGAAAAAGGACAGCGACGCGCGAGAAGACCTCGATGATTTTAGTCATGACTCGTGAGAAATGTAGCTTCTATATATGTCCAGACGGAGAAGGTCTGGATAGGGAGTCGATATAGACTGGATCGGCGAGGGAAAGGGATAAAAAGAAATCGAGACGACGCAGCAAAGAGGCTAATAGTCTTTGCATTTGCCAGTCTCATAAAACAGAAAACAATTAGAATACAGCAAATGAACTCCCGATCCTCGAATTCGGGGGTTCACGGATGCGAAATGTCCAAGAGACTCGGTAGTCGAGCATGACAACAAAGCAATGCACGCAACAAAAAGAGAGATAAATGCAATAGAGAATGGAGGGTGGAGTGACGGAGAACTCCATGGGCTAGAAGCTGAATAGTCCACTTCGCTTCTTGCCTAGTGGATAAACCACCAAAGCGGCCAGGAAGAGACCAACGGTCGTGCCAATAGCAACTTGGATCATGCCATATCCGATATCGAAAACGACGCCGTAGCTTTGGTTTCTAGCCTCGTCGGCTGATAGCTTCTTTGCGGCGTCGACAAATCCTTGAGTTCCATTGTTCACAACCGCATATGGAGACCGGGTCATTTCCTCCGCAGAAGTAATACCAGATATCAGAGACCCACTGGCGGCAAGACCGGAAGGAACGAGGACAAAGATCGCTGGCAACATTGCGGCAGCGGCCAGGCCATGTCGAAGCCGGCTGTAGAAATTGCCCATTACACCAATGACAAACGCGCCCAGGGCATTGGACACCTGCGTGTTGGAATAGAAGCGTTTGGCGCTGAAGTAGTTGGTCACGTAGCCGGCCAGAGAGATTACTATCATAATCGGCATTTGTTTCCACTTGGCGCGGTTGACGATCGCCAGACACACAGTGAATAGGATCACGAACGGAAACCGCTGCAGGTATTCGTTGTGGATGGGGCTGGCGGGACATGTATACGCTGTTGAAGCTTGAGAGTCGAGGAGCCCGTAAACGGCAGTGCCAATGGTAATTCCAAACCCGAGGAATAGCGAGTATATGATAGCATAGACCATGCGAACAGAGCCTGCAACTATACTGCGTGACTGGAGCTCTAGACTAGCACATAGTACAGTGTAGCCTGGTAGGATGAGGGCGATAGCGGACTGTGCGAGGGCAGAAAAGCAGAACAGAGGTTCCCCATGGAATTTGATGCTTCCAAAGGCACGAGCAAGGAAAGACGTCAGGACTGCGGCGGAGATCTCAAACACATTCGAATACAAACTCGATTTGGTTGACAGGATCAATTGTAACACTCCGAGGAGACACCCTAGTAGAAACGCCACGGGGATATCAACCGGTCGGGCATTGAAGGCAAAGGGCCCAACTGATGCGCTAGCACAGCCATGGGCGAAGATGAGGAACAGAATGTGGAATTTGCTCTGCTTCTTCATAACCTCATCGAGCCGCTGTATCGCCTCTTCAATCCCAATGACATCGTGAATCACCTCCTTATAAATCTCATGCACATCGGCCAGCTTACCCAGATCGATGCCTTGACTGGACCGGACGACCTTGACCTCTGTTGTATGTGTGGAGGCATCGTCAAAGGAGATGATCATGCAGCCGGGTATATACAAAAACTGGCCATCGATCTGAATGACACGAGCTGTCATGCGCATATATTCCTCCAACCGATGAGTTGGAGCTCCATACTTCATCAAAGCGCGACAAAGCCGGATCAAGTACCGTTGTCGAGACAGAAGCTCTGCAATATGAACAGTGATATGAATTTCATCCTCGAGCTGAGACTTGGGACGTGAGCGGCCTAGGCTCGGGATGGCAGCACCACTGCTGCGGGACCGCGTGAGCATGGCAAATGGAGAACCAGAGCGGCGGGATGAGCCGGCCATGGAAATGCTGGAACGAGCGGTAGATTTATCGTACCACTTCCTTTGCGGTTTGCAGACAGAGTCCGGAGACACTTCGCGTCCACTGAACTCGGAAGAGCTCCCTTGTCGAGAGCGCCCATAACGTCCTCGGCCTTGGTTGTGGTTATAAGGAGGCTGGTCGTAAAGCTTGAGCAGCGATGAGAGAATGCCTCCGCGATAATTTGTCGTCCGTTCAGCAGACTCGAATGAGTTCCTGTCCTCGCTGGCGGAGTCTTGGTCACTGGAGTGCAAACCGGGAGACCGAGGGCGAAGGCGAGTCAGAAAGTTGAGGTCTCGAGGTGACATTTGATGCACTAGATAATGGGCTTCGGAGGTGCGCGGTGTTGATCGCCCGTCTAAGATGTCCGCTTCATGTTCATCTATTAAGTTGTCGAAAAATTGTTGTTTCTCGGGGAAGCTTATCACAGGAAATTTATCTCCATCTTCAGTCTGGTACGCCACTTCAGCGGGGTTGGAGCCAATTGAAGACACTAGGCTGCACCGAGGGCTTTGCTTCGGAGAATTCTGGGGGCAATTGAGAAGGGATGCGAGCCTGTGGGCCCTTTCATGTGCGAAACAGATGGCACGCCCCTTGTCATGCGTACCCTGACCAAGTTCATATTCACCTGACGTTCTTGGGGGGCTAGTCCTGGTGCTGATCGTCAACCCAGCAACATCTACTGACGCGCTAGTGTGATCATCCTCCACCTGTGGTGCCAGTTGCGAGCTTGAGGAGACCTTTTCCTGGAAACCCGGAATGTTGGCAGTGGGTAATGGTCTTTGCGGCAGCTCGGTGCCCCTTTGATCCAGTCGGAATTCGACCATGGACCCAGCGGGCTGTTCTCTCGACTCGGATTCGTTGGCCGTAAGCTTGACGCGATTTGCGCTTTTCAGAATGCCTGCATTCCGATACTTGTCCTGTGCGCTAGCGTCACTGAAGCTCCGCACCTGAGACACTGGCTGGCCTTGAAAGCTATTACTGGGCAGTGATGATGTAAAGGAACGCGACCTTGATAGACTTGACGATCCTTCATCAGAGGCGCTGCGGGAGATCGGAAGGTCAAAATAACCTCCCGCCATTCTGGTGTAATCCTTTCTCTCAAATTGACATCTACTTCTTGGTTACTCAGTAGAGCTCACAGACCCCTTGAGTGACCGAGCTCTTAGATAAAAAAGCACGGGTAGTGTGGTTCATGTGCCCAGGTGGTCAACTGTAACCCAGCAACAGTCAGCTATGTGAGATGACATGGGAGAGCTCTTATTTCCGGGATTTCGTGTGCTTTAACAACCAAATAGAGAGTGAGCTCACCTCATTCAAAGTAGAAACATAAAATTAAAAAAAGGAGAAAGATGCCTCCAACACACACACACAAAAAAAGGAACTGACACGAACCTGCACGCCAGGTCTAGAGCTTCTCGAGAAAAGGGGGGTTTGAGATCGGAGGAAGTCCCACCAGGAATGACAACTATGTCATGTGTACATAATTAGACATAGGATATTGTATCGGAAAATAAGAACATATGCAACCTCGGAGGAAGGGGTTAGGGAGAAAAAAGAAATCAGGCAAGGCAAATCAATATAAAAAAGACAGTGGACACGAAGTCTGGGATGCAGCAGTTCCCTCTATTTAGGATCTTCTCGGTTAAAGACAAGACGAAAATAAAAAGAGGAGATAAAAAAAGGTCTCTTCCGGTTTGCTGGGCAGCACACGGACCATATCAAGAAGAGTCAGAGGCCCAATAAGACTGCATTGGAGGGGGATTTCTTTTGGGCTATGATTTCCCCGTGTAGCCGTAGAGGCGCCATTCCCATGCCAGGTTCTCTCACGAGTTTTGCCATTTTGCCACGATGGAGCAATCAGATGGCAAGGTTCATGGACAAGAGTAGAGAGGAGGGCACCGAGGTATGGGAACTGACATCCTGAATGGCGAATAGATACGGTACATTCTCCTTTGGCGGGTATTGCGGGAGATTGGCACCTTAGTTGAACGAGACCCGGTTCTCTAGCCTGAATGGGAATGGATTTTCATCCCAGCCGAAGTTCTGGATCGTATATCGTCGAACCTCACCGAATCTCGACCGTTGGCCGAGCGGAAGATCCCCCCAAAGGGGAGAGAGACAGGGGGGGACCGAGCTCATCGTCAAAAAGACTAGGGGTTTCACAAACCCATGAGGTCCCACAAATCCGTAGAGTCAAAAATGAATCTGATGGCCGCGTCAGGTTAAAGGGGGGTGTGTGTGTGTGGGTGGGTACATATGGTATCAGAATAGTGAAGAGTGATCTTCAGGATCCGAGATTTGACGAAGATCAGTGGAGCAACTCTTGTTTTTTTAGCGTTGAATTTACCTTTCTTATATTGACTAAGTAAATTAATATATCTGGTCTTATCTCTCTAACCCTTTCTCTTTCTATTTTTGTCTATGAAAATGCGATTACGAACTAGTCCAAGCCATCCCTTGTCTTTGACATCATGGGAAATCACCCGACAGGCGAAACATTTCCGTCATGCAAGATACCTGCAAGATACCTGCGAGATACCTGCGAGATACCTGATTTCCACTAGTTCCTAATTGATATTGACCAGTGAGGAATTACATAGAGATTTCAATCTGTCCTATTACCCACCTGAATACTATAATTCAATATCAGTACTCGGGGTTTGAAGATACCTATCACACCATCGGGAAGAATCCTATTGATATTGATGCCCATCTCCGGGTTCTCCGATCTCCACCGAGAAGCTGATGAGTATTTCATACCGCGCGTCAACACCCGGAAGACTTCCGAGACCCGACTCGGGGTTCATCCTCAGAGGGGATGTTGGAAGGTTTCTGATCTGTCCCGACAATGTACAGGGTACCACAGATGAAAAGCTTGCACTAATATCCGAGCAAATTGTTTGCTCTCTTTTTCTTTTCGCAGTGCTAGAACCACTTCTACTACTCCGTACCCATGGGAGAGTTCAACAAGCACACATGCACTCCTGAGTGGGCTTGAAACATCCCCCCCTTCATGATCCACCAATATCCCAACCATGAGCTCCTCACACGTCATTGTGCCACCTAAAGACGTGAGATGCTTATCTAGGCAATGATCATTACCCAAAATATGCTGCCCAAAAACCTACGTCAGGGGAGCTTGGGTGATTTAAGCTCACAGATGTGGCTGCTGACTAGTTCTGGATCCGTACTAGTCATGGTTATCAGTCAGGGGGAGACAACTAGGGCCCAGCTTGTTTTTTCGGGTGTGGCGATTGAACAATACTTCCAATTGGGTACCGTGCAAGGTGACTCCTAAAACTTCTTGAGGGGATATCAGATAGGATCAGGATGATCTCTTCCGAGGTGCTTGTTATCAAAAGGTAAATTATACTCGGTATGATCGCCCATTTGTTTCCCTTCCTGGACGAAACCGACATCTTACGCTATCAAACCTGACAAGGCTTGTCTAAATATGTCTTGCTTTACCTCTATCTCATCATTTCATGCAACAATGCGACCGCACAACCACCTGTGCCACCCTCACCATCCCTCTCAGTCACACGGCCCTCTTCCCCGACCAGCCGTACCGAAGATAATGGTGTAACCTGCAAGGACGCAGGGACCAATACTCAAGCTTGGACTGCAGCTGACATAAATACTATACTGTCTACCAAGGTATGTGAGACGCATGTGCCACGGAGGTCCGGCTGCTCTGTCCTCGGGTAGACACAGATCAAGCTGGTTTAATTCCAGGATTCTTGCGTAGCCTAGGAGTAAATCTTTTGTCTTCCTACAATTACCTATTGTAACATTAGACTTTCCGCATGTCAAGAAAACGAACATCTCATTTACATTCCCAAGCTAAGCCCTCTATTACATTATGGAGGTTACATTGAGCGTCTTACCCCGGCATCTACAACCACTGGAAGAGAATACGAGGCTTACCTACTTACCTACACTAAAACCCCCTCACCAAACATATCGATGAGCGCTAACAGACTAACCGAGAAGAAGAAAGCGAGACATGTTAAATACTAACAACTATTCCGTAAAACAAGGATGAGCTCCCCTGAAGATCTCAAGCTGTGTTATTCATACACCAATTCGTCTACATACGAATATCAAACAAAATGGAATCCCTCGGTAACTTTTCGTCGCGAGCCCAGTGTCGGCTCCAGGAACTTGTGAGCAAAAGCCAGGTCCTGGACGTGAACGTCGCCGATGAGCGACGCCAGCTGTTTGACCTTGCGCAGAGCTTGTGCTCAGAGCTGGAGACCCCTATAGAGTCAATCTACCACCTGATTGTTACCTAGGTAAGTTATTTAAGCCCTTGAGCTACAGTCTCGCGCTAAACTGCAATTCAAGCCTATAATTACATGCCAGTCCGGATTGCCGTCAATCTCAACCTTTTCGATGTGTTGGCACAAGATGGCAGCGCACCTATGACGGTGAAGCAGATCGCTGCCGCAGTTGGCACCGAGGAGACTCTTCTAGGTCGTATTTTTAAGAATATCGCGGCTAGTGACTGTCAATGGCGGTGTGATGTCTGCATATGGTCTATATATGCCGTGGTACACAATTGGAGGCGCTCTCGTGCTCACCGGTGGCGCCCTTTTCTATACCGTTGGTGTTGACACAAGCGCTGCCCATATCTACGGATACAGCATCCTTACCGGTCTTGGTGCTGGAATGTATCTCCAAGCTTCGTTCTCCGTTGCTCAAGCTTCTGCCGCCCTTGATATGATGACTAGTGCTTCGGGATTCATCACCTGTGCGTAGGTCGTGGGCACTACTATCGCTTTGGCTATCGCCAACAGCGTGTTCTTAAACGAGTCACAAAAGAGTATCATTCACTTTCTGCCAAACATATCCATTCAGGAAGTCGAGGCCGTGATTTCGGGTACATCGACCCTCGTCTCATCTTTGCCCGCCGCGGAGAAGGTTAAGGTTGAATCGGCTATTGTGGACGCGATGGGCGAGACATTCATCCTCGTTATTGTTGCTGGTGCCTTGACTCCATTACTTGGTCTGGTAATGAAGCGAGAGCGTCTGTTTTTACAACCCGGTGCTGCTGCATAGACTATATGATTCCACCATATTTCGCCGTACAATCGACTTTCGCAAGATCCACGGTTAACAACAAATTCTCAGCGCACAAATTCAAAGACTAGCACGCCATTTCCAATTAAACAGACCAAACCGGAGTACTGCCGATGCCATGAGATTAGACGGCCCGAGATTCGCACTAGGCCGCTCCACGAACTACATGCTCATCCGCTAGTTGCTAGTCATTCGTAGCGCTAGACAGGGGTCCATTCCATGTCACCGTCAATTGTCATCATGAAGCCCCGATTTCAAAGCATCCAGGGAATAGCATATAATTATTATCAATCGTATATCGAACTACCCCTCAACATCTCCCATAGCTGACTATTTAGAGGCGACTGCAATCATGAAGTGAACTCCTCATTCTCTCTCCATCCAATTGCAACACTAGATACGACTCTCGAATTCTTCTATCATCCACATTTCCACCATGACTATTTCCGAGAACACTGTGGTTCTCGTTACCGGTGCAAGTCGAGGCAAGTCCTTCCTCGAGCCTTACTGGGATCGAGCTGACCGAAAACAGGAATCGGACGGACGTTGGTGGAAACCTTCCTGCTCCGGCCTAAGCACACTGTTATTTCCAGTGTCCGCAACATAGATGCAGACTACGTCAAGGAGCTAGAGGCCTTGCCTAAGGCTGATGGCTCGCGTCTCCAGCTAGTAAAGATTGAAAGCAGCAACTCGGGCGACCCGGCGGCGGCCGTCAAGAACCTCACGGACATCGACCATATCGATATAGTAGTGGCTAATGCCGGCGGAGCCGGCGAGAAGGGCATCATCCCCTTAGATATAGTGAGCCCCGAGATCGTGACCGACGTGTTTACTGTGAATGCACTCGGACCCCTGGCCCTATACCAGGCCGTGAAGACTTTGCTGGAGAAGTCCCAGACCCCCAAGTGGGTGTCGGTCACTAGTGCCGCCGGTTCGATTGGCCGCCTTGAGATTTATAGGGCTCACATCGCTCCGGCGTACGGAATCGCCAAGGCAGGGTTGAACTGGATCACTACGTAAGATGCTGCTAGCTTTAGCCTACCCTGGGAAAAGAATCAGCTAACTCCGGACGTATAGTGCCATTCACAGCGCCAACAAGGACTTCATCGCCTTTGCCGTGCACCCCGGGTAAGCCACCAGAGAGACACTATCCGGATAGGAGATAGTAGCTGACTATCTGACAGCCTTGTGCAAACGGAGAGCGGTAACAAGAGTGCCCGCGCGATGGGCCTTCCCCAGGCCCCCAACTCCCAGCGCCAGAGTGTTGATGCCATTCTAGGCCTGGTACGTGATGCCCTTCCCTTCCCTATCTATAAGAATGAAGGATGTAGACTAACTCGTGCAGATTGATACTGCGACTCGGGAGACGACCTCGGGCAAGTTCTTCAACGTGATTGATGGGACAGAGATCCCATGGTAGAGGATAGCATCCTATCTGAAACGCCTAGTGGGACCATTGATAGACTGCAGGATTGATAGCACATGTTACTCCGCCTCACAGTGCCTATCTCTGTCATCCGTAAACTGTCTTCAATAGACCGATTAACCCGGCGTTCCACGTGGGCAATTGTAGGACAACATCAGGATTATCGTAGGACCTAAGAAGCATAACTGTATAATCCGAATAAGTCGGTGGAATTTTTCGACCAGAACAACTACTTAGATACTAGATGCGTTCATGGAATATGATCAACATAGCCAAAAACTAGATAGATAATTCAAATAAGATCAGACATTTGCTAAGATATGTATTCACCAAGGTGATCTGAGCTCAAAGAATGCATCGGGGAGAGCAGTCTGTACATAACCAGATGTACACCAAAAGCCAAGTAGAGAAGAGAGGAGAAGACAACCTGCCATCGCAGGTGCCTCTCTTCCAGTCTCAAGCTCATCCTGTCTTTTCCGAGAAAATAGAGCCGGTCTGCCCAGCCTCGGCTGTAATGAAGCTAGGTGGCAAAATGATAGAGAACGTAGTGGATAAAGATTCAGATAAGCAAAAAGGAAACAAATAAGAATAGAGTCATTTCAGACCAATCGAGGTCTTTCGTCACAAAAGCATAAACCTTGGCATGAGTTGCCAGCAATAGAGTGGTGATGAGAAAAGGAATGGTAGAGGGTCAGCCGCTGTCGAGACCCCTTTGATCAGGACTCGATAGACCAGGAAAGACAAAAGGCCAACCCATTTGGCAAAAAAAGAAAGAACAGAAAAGAAAGAAAAGAAAAGGTCATACGTCACTGTCACGTGGTGTTCGGCATTACATGAAGGGTGTCTTGCGTTTTTCAGCGCTGGACAACACCAGCATCGGCGTCTTGCGCCGTTCTGGTGCCTGAACTGCCGGCCCCTGGCCAGCAACAACATCCGCCACTGATGGCGACGAGGTGCCACTGGCACTAGGCGAGTAAGCATAGTCACCGCGAGGATCAACGAACTTTGAGTAAAAGTAGCCACCATCCTCGCTAGTCGGGGTGGCGCTGTGGAAGGGACTATCCGGGGACTTGCGGTCCCGGCCAGATTTCTCCCTTCTCTCCGACCCAATGGCACCATTAGCAACTGCCCGCAGGCTGCCTAGGCTAGGCTTGCTGGAGAGGCTTCCGCCGCTGCGCACGGTGGCATCATCGCCATCCGAGAAGGTAAACTCTTTCTCACTCGCAGGGGTATTAGTGCCTCCACTGCTATGGTATCCAAGACTGCGTGTGTCGCCACGACGCTCGATCCCTGCGCGAACAAGATTGTGAACAGCACGACGTCGCTGACGGGTCGCAAAGTTCTTGCTACCTTCGTGCTTGGAGGTGGGCTTGGCAACCAGATCCTCAAGCGAAGGGGGGCCACGGGGCTGACGCATCGGATGCTCACCAGCACGACTTTGACCGGGTCCAAATGTTCCAGTGGCCGGTGTCGGCGGCAGGGCTGCAGACCTAGGGCCGGGTCCCACATTGGCCTTGATAGTATCAATGTTCGTCTTGATAGTTGGATTGAACGAGAGGTTCTTGCGGTGGCCTCGGCGGAGAGCGTTCACAGACGATTCGTGGGGCGGAGAGGGACTGCCAACCGGTGGGGAAATTGGCTGTGGGAATTGCATGGGAGATTGCGTGGAGTCCGCAGGAGGAGAGATCTCTGCACGGAACTGGGGAACTTGCTGGCCAACATGGGACTGAGTGTCTTGATAAAACTGTGACTGGCGTTCTTCCTGGGAGTTGTTATCCATGATGTAGCTTTGTTGGCCAGTAAGGGGATTGTAGACGCAGAACATTCCAGGTTGACCAGGAACCGGCTGCACAATGGGCTGAACGCCTTGCTGGAGCTGCTGTTGATAAAATCCCATGCCAGGGATGGAGAGCGAGGGAGCCTGTTGCTGCCGAGGAAGGGACATTCCAAGGTTGAGGCCTTGGAATTGCTGAGCTGCAGCAGTGACACTGATCAACTGCTGTTGCAGGCGTTGCTGCTGCGCAGCAAGGAACAGGTTGGTTGACATCAACTCCGCGTACATATTCTCATCGATTGGAATATCGCCACCGGCCATCTCAAGCGTCGGAGGTGCAAGTACCTGCTCCGGCATAGTGTACATCATGCGGTTGTGGTGCGAGTTGTTGCGGTGCGAGTTCGCGTTTTGATTCGTGGTGTAATTGTGCTGTGGGAATCCAGTTCCGGTCGCAGTTTGTGGGACCCGGTCGGCCCCTCGGTTGGAATAGCCAGTGAATCGTGCACCCTCCATTCCACTCCGCTGCTGATGTTCAGAGGGGATTGTGGCAGACTTGGGAGCAGTGCGCAGTCCAGCCAAAAGATGAGAGCGACTGGTACGCGGAGTGGAGACAGATGCCGACGTTTGGGACTCGTCGATGGTAGCAACCTGGGGAGGCATGCTCAAGCGCTTGATGTGAGAGCCCTTGCCGCGCGAGGCGAAGCCAGAGCCCGGCACACCCAGGGAATTGCCATTAGTGAAGGAAGAATTGTAAGACATTTGAGCAAGACCGCCAGCGTCCATACTCGTATTCGTTTGGTAGAGGTGGATTGTAGGTATGTGCAATAGAATGCAAGCGAGACAAGTGGTATCTTTTGGCGTCCGGATTTGACGTGAGCGTTTGGGGTCAACCACAAAGCTGAACTCACTTCCCGGCGATTAAGGAATTATGGTGTCTATGCAATACGTTGGAATAAGTCTGCGAGATCGTAATTCAACGACCGAAAAAGAAAGCGTAGACGCGAGAGTCGGGGTTTCTGTACCCAGAAACTGGTCAGTAAGATCCAACGGATGGGACAGAAGGCAACAACACGTACCAATCACAGGTGAAGGTATGCAAAGCGAGCGAGTGGCTAGCAATAAAGATGGCAGATGATAGAAGAACCAAGCTGTACAAGGACTTGCTAGGTTTTGATTGTCGCGCACCCGAGGGAGAGGTCTCGAGGAAGCCGAGGTGGAGGTGATTTGTTGACAGACACCTCGAAAGGAAAAAAAAAAGAAAAAAAAAACAATTAAGAGGATATTTTTGAGAAGAAAAAGCCTCGCGCGAAGCAAGACCACGAAGAAAGGATAAAGTGTCCGGGGGAAATGCTCTGCAAATCCCAGCTGAATAAAAAAAAAAAGAGAGTAGTTCACGCGATGCCGAAGATCGAAGATCGAAGACTGAAGACTTGGGGGTTAGAACACTGAAGGTCGCGACCAAACAAGCCAGTGCTGTGCGAATAACCGAGGCGAAAGCAAGTTCAGGGATCTGAAGAGATGAACTGAGGCAATCAAAAAATGCAATGAATTTGGGTCTCGGCCAAAACACAACGTTTTTCCTCAGGGGGGCGGAACTAATCGGGACTATTTGCAAAGTTGATAAATGCTTTTTTGGGTGTTTTTTTCCAGGAAGCGAGAAGAGCTGCAGAGAAAGAAGGAATGCAGAGGGGAAAAGGAAAAGAAAGAATCGAAGATTAGATTGGGGGGGGGGAGTTGGATGTGAGAGAAGAAGAAGAGAGAGATTGATGAAGGTGGATTGGACCAGGCGGGGATTGCTGCCTGATATGTAAGGCACCAACACAGCACAACAGGCCCAAAGAGTACTAGCGTCTTTGCTCCAGGCACAATTGCTTTGACAGAGAATATCAACGGAGTATCAAGGCTCACTTTGATATCTTCTTTTATTCTGTTTCTCATATTTTGGTAAAAAGGGTAATTCAAGCCTTTTCAGATTTACCTATACTCTAGGTAATATCCTATTCTACTGCCTGACTGCCTGATCATAGCTGACAGCATCACAGAAGAAGACCCATTGGGGAGATCTGACTGGCTCGTCCTGTTGACCAATAAGCGGCACACTCAGACCTGAAGTGCTCCCCCGTCACATCCCCATCCAAATCATTGGCTGTTAGCCACTAGCGGCGCGACGTGGCTGTCATCTACGCCTGACAATGCCCCTAGAGCCGCTCGTCGCTGATGCCAAGCTGCGGGTGCCAGCCAATGGGTTTACCTGGACTTGTTTGGTTCTAGCTCATAACTCAATCAAATATCATTATTACCATTGTTACAGCCCTGTCCATCATATGCTGCGATGATGATGAATACTGGACCCTAGTTTAGTGTGTTTCTTGAGGAGAATGATAATGCTTTCCCATGCGATACTTTGCACATGATTATCATGTGATCTAATTATTGTAGAAATGACCACCTTCCCCTGAATTATGAAACAAGCAGATAAAAGGCCGTGTCCTTGGCCCTATGCCCAAAAACAAAATGACGCCTTGGGCGAGAAGTTGCCGAAATTTGGCTTCATGGCTGTCCCAGGTGAGCATAAAAGTCCAATTAGCGACAAATGGCATATCAAATATTTTGTGGACGACCTTGAATAAGCTTGGCCCCGGCTGATTGAGATGATGATGCCCACCTATCGGCCTATGGACCAAGGCGTAGATGGCAATTTGGTTAGGGAAAGAGCTGGCTCTACTACGATCTAAAATGTGAGACGATGATGATGGACTCGCACTATTGCGCATTTCGGGGATTGTGTACGGAGTACGGAGTACGGAGTATAGTTAGAGCACGGTGATAAGACACCAGTGCTATGACCAGGTGGAATCGCACAGACCAGGGAACTGCCCAGTGAGATCGTCGGCTAGCGTGATTACGATCTACAACGGTTCAAGATGTGGATTTCAACTGTAGAATTTCACACAAGCGCTGGTATAAACCACGCCTCTTGCCACCCTAAATGAATCATACATGTGTAACGTACATCTCAGCCCCTCCTGGCTCCATATTTCGTATCTCGCGCGTTCGGGAACTGCTGTTCCCCACGCTGTATGTACAACATGCAAGCACTCCTATGGTCTGTACAGACGCATATGAAAAGGGGTTTGGCAGTATGTGCTTGCATTGTCTGCTTGTGGGTCATAATGCCAGTAAGATGAAGAATGGGACCCAAAATCACAACTAGATGTGAGTTGTTGATGAGCCGTGAGAACATGAAGAAAAGATAAAACAATGGATAAGAAAAGAAAAGAAGGATGAAGATGCGGGGTATCTGCTGGCTGAGATAGTGTGCCAGAGGAAGAAAATCAATGAGTCGTGAAATATAATCAAACATCGAGTCCATGGGTGCGATCTCGAGGAACCTAAGCATCCACTGGGACACCGGTTCCAGGAAGGGTGGACTCATTCTGGGATGGTAATCGTCGATGACCTAGTTCGGGAGTGGCGCCCTTGCCGTTCATTCGGTCAAATTCCAACGTTTCAGCCAACTCTGCAGCCATAGGGTCCAGATCTTCTTCTTTGAGTCCGGTCGCCAAGGCCACCAGTTTGCGGTGCATATCGAACTTGGTGCTCACGCCCGCATCCGCTGTTTGTTGGGCTAAATCCTTGATGGCATTGCGACGTATCTTCTGTGCAGAGCAGAGCTCTTGGGCGAGTCGATACCGAGCCATTAATTCGTCTTGCTCAAGGGACGCTGGGGTAGGTTTAGGTACCTCCGTGACAGCAAACTGTTCGGCCAACCGAGCATGTTGGATTTGCTCAAGAAGCGACTCATAGCTTGCCCGCAATTTTTCATACCGACCAGCTTGGTCGTCATTGCGCTCATGCTCGGCCTCCTTAGCTGCCAATGCAGAGAGCTGCTTCTGAATCTTCTGACGGTCAGATTCTAATTGCTCGTGCAACGCTTCAGGATTGGCAACATCATTGGAATCTTGCTGGTTGATCTTTGAGTTTCCATAGGTCACGGCAAGCTTTTTATTGGCCTCGGCCATGATTGTCCCAATCTTGGAGAGGAGCTCAGATGTCGCAGGGGCATCCGGGATTGGAGCAACGGACTGTCGATCTGTGCCCACAAGACCAGCTGCTTCAGCATCCATGTGTTCATTAGCCATGGTGACGGAAGATGGGGCCGGCGGAATGTCATGGTCATGATGTTGAGAACGCTGTGTGATACTGCTAGCGGTTTCGCCTTTATTATTCATCAAATCGCCAGCGCGGTGACAGTGCACAAGAAGGATGTTCACCAGGCGAAACGCGCCGTTGCGGGCAGCAACTAAGACAGCGGTGTCTCCATTCTGATCCTGACATGACAACAACATTTGGACCTCATCTTGCGAGCATGTCTTGCACAACTTATCCAGAAGTATTTCGCAGTAATAACGTGAGCTCTTCCACTTTCCCTTGCTTCGAGTATTTTCTGCAATGTGATGGAAGATAGTGGCACCGAACCAGTCTCGGAACGAGACAGTGTCCAGAAGCATATCTAAGAGAGTCGGAAACGTTCTCTTTTCGTAATTATTGGTAAACAGAACAGCTCGGACGAGTGGGGTCTCTTCATGCTCCGAAAGTGCCTTGACGTTAGCACCTTTGTGCAGAAGATCTTGCACAATTCCCAAGTCACCCATCGCACATGCCCAGTGGAGTGCTGTGTTCCCCGAATCATCAATGGCTCGATCGACTTGGAAATGAGCAGGGGGTTCGGGAGGAGGAATGCGTGTTGCCTCTGGTGCATCGCCCACGGTCATGAAATAGTCCAGAAGTTGATCGCCGTAGATTATGTGTTCTTGCTCGCTGATTGACATAGCGGTTGCCTCTTCCACTCCACGCTTCCGCTTCCGTCCGCCGTGCGACATTTGAAGCATATCCTCGTCTGCGACCATTGATGATGATTCAATTGTGGCGTGCCCGATTGACTCGTTATCGTCGAACCCTGCATTGATTTCATAGTGATCTTGTGGAATGGTTGGGGGACCCATGCTGCGCTGAGGTTGAACAACTTTCAGGCTCTCTGAAGCTGCTACCGCGGCAGCAGCTGCGGCGGCAGCGGCAGCACGGTTTGCGGCGGCCGATTTCCTCGGTGCTCTAGGTTTGGATGGAGCTGATGTGTGCTTCGGCGCTGGTGGGGGACTGTGATCTCCAGCAACATAATCGAAAATCGGGGCTAGTTTTGCAAGGATGTTGTTGCGTTCCGCAAGCTGTCGGCCTTCTGGAAGTGGGATCCATGTTCCTGCGAGCATTACCTGTCAGTAACCTGAAGTTTCTCTTCGGGTCACATAGATCCCAAGACATACCCTGATATTTGCCATAGCCTCCCTGGACTTTCTCATGTACCCCCTTCTGGACCTCACGTTCGAGGATGCGCGTTCGTGCGGGCTTATCAAAACCCGCAGCTTTGAGAATGTGTGTTGCATTGACCCAATCATCCGCTCGCCTTCTCATAACACTGTCAGTGTCGAGCTTGAACTCGTACACCGGGACCTGGGAGTAAGAATGTCAGCTGTGCTCGCAGTACACGGAAAACAATCCCATGCCGGGGAGGCGGAAATGTCCAATTAGCAGTATACTTACACTGCTGTAGGTAGCAGAGTAGATGGTGTTCGTCCCCGCCATAATGTGCGTCGCCGTTGGCCGCTGCAATTCAGTAGGTTCCCGAAGAGCGATATCGCACGTTGAAGCCGAAACGTCACCCCTAGAAGATCCACAAGTTGATCGGTTTAAGAATTCTGCGGGACTCGATGCATTGCACGCAATAAAAATCCCGACCGAGAACACAGAGATACGACTCGGTGGAGCTGGGGGTGCCATCCCAAATACGCGCTGGACGCGTAAAGTGCGCACTAGGCCCATTTCGGAACGGTGTCATGTGATTTTGTGTCATGTGACCAATATCGGGCCAGCAGGAACCTCAAACGAGCGGGAATCGCCAACCACGCCGTGCTGTTTCTGTTTCCCCGCTCCTTGCCTTTCCACGCCTCAATTCTTGACAAAATGACTGTCATCGAATCAGTTAAAAGCGCCGTTGGCCTTTCGGAGACCTCCGGTAAGATTCTAGGGCCATTGATCGACAACCAAAAGCTCTAGCAGGAAAGTTGACCAGATTCTAGCAACCCGCCAGGAAATGTCGGAAGCGCGAGTCCCCATGCAATACAGAGATTCATGTGCACACCTTCTGATCCCGTTGAACCGATGCCGGCAAGCAGAGTACTACCTTCCCTGGAAGTGCGAGGTACGAGATCCCTCATTTTGATGCTCCAACCGAACCCGACTCGACCAGAGCGCTTTCCCGAGCTAGTCAACTAATGTAATCCTCTTCTTGACCCTTAGGATGAGCGACACTCATACGAGAAGTGCCAGTACGAGGAGTTTAAGAAGCGTGTGGCCAAGATGGACGAGCTGCGTGCCGCCAAGGACGGCGCCCGGAGCAACTGAATTGTGGGACTGTTGGTATGCGCGGCCGGTGCTGCTGCTGAAGCAGCAGGAAATGTAAATAAGAGATACACCGAAACTGCTTATGGATTGCCTTTTGGCGTTGGGACCTTTCATCAAAATCGGCCACTTTATTTTCTTCACCTATCTAGACAACAATTGCGTCCGCAACTTGACGCTCTGTTTGACATTGGCTAGATTGTTACCTAGCATGTTTCTCAGAGTTTCTTGGGCCGGGCATATGTCCATGGACAGCTTGTCATTTGGCATAGCTTTAGCGCATGTAAGCAGATCGTATAGTAGATCGCTTATGTGCAACAAGAACTATATAACCCTAGGGTTTGGGTAATGAATTCCTCGGAGTTCCTCAGTGATAAAAGACACTAGGGTTGTATAGTTCTTTTAGTGAACTTAGACGGCACTGCTGTTCTCTATGCAATCGTGCATCGTTATAGCCTACCAATGTAAAGCTCGTGGAGCCCGTTCGGACTGCTTATTCCATATATCTCCCCCTATGACTACTTATGTAGACAAGACTCCTTGGCCTATGACCAAAGTATGTTACCAAATTAAACACACCTACTCCGTAGTCAGTCCTGCATCCAATGATCGTTTGCGGCTTTATAAGCTCAAGCGGGAAGTTCTATTGGCTGTATTCTTGCCGATTAATGGTATGCATGATATTTACGCTAGTTACAGTACATGGGTATATGATAGTATGATAATTAAGCACATGATTGCGTTGAACAAGCCACAAACCTAGTCCTCCACATATAGCTCTTGATGAAGAACGACCCGGATATTTTCTCCTTGGGTGAATATGCCATATAACATTGCATATAACGTGATACCTGCAGATATGATGGTTACTTCCATGCAGATTCCATGCAGTCGTCATTAAATCATGCCATATCAATCAGTTCTCCTTATATTTAGATACTGTCCTCCTACCTATTTCCTGTGGAGATTATCTCCATAGTTTAATCTGATGTGTAGAGAATTGAACATCATTCTGATTCATCTCGGGATTAGCTATTGACCATGATATCTGTGACTTTGTTTTCTCTTTGTACCTACATCTGTACATCCATGGATGTATACAACGCTCGGGCCTATAGTAGACACTCCTGAAGACGCAAGTGCAGGGTCTCATTTCACCACCTCTATATCACCACCTCAAGTTGTTTGCTATACCAGGACACTCCATGTTCAAACATTTCCCCCATTGAATCAAATGAAGACCTATATAAAAAGGCTTGATGGGATTAACCTTGGAAGTCTCGAGATATCCTCGGAATTGTGACAAATCATGATTAATAATACCAAGGTTTCGTAAGGTGGGCAGGGAAATAAAACTCCCGCCGTTATCGCCGCCCCCGCCAGAAAATCGGCTGGTCTCCGAAAAATCGACCCCCCTCATTGCGATTTACCCAAGAATTACAGAGAATCAATTAGAAAGGGGACTATGCGCGGGTCTATGCCTCTTTGATTACTCTTTCTTCGACCTTTGGCTTTCCTATTCACTCTGGGATTGTCTTCCTTTCTTCTATCCTATACTTGTGCCTGGCCATTTTGTGTTTTCCCAGCCTGAGACATCTCCGAGACAATGGGACTTCTGTATGTGTTTTGAGAGGCTTGATCTACTACTTGGAATCCCTCTAATCTCAAGCAGAGCACTTGGAACAGCGCTGGAATGGCCGGAAGCCAAGAAAAAGGCGGGCCAGGTGCGCCAGTGGGGTATTGAGGTATGCCGCTTGTGTTCGATCCGTCTAGATCGGCAACGAAACAACCTCGAGGTGTCTAACTTGATTAGCAATTACTTGCCAATTGGCGCAGGGCACGAGGCAAAGAACGCGATGCTCTTCTTTGGGGCGACGAGGTATGTTGTTCTGGCCCGCATAGTGTTTCCCGGTCGCAATCGCTAATCAATACCCCTCTATGATAGGTTGAGTACCTCGTGGTAGCTCTCGACGACCCGGCGAAGAAAGCACGGTTATCTCTAGCTCAGGCTGAGATCCTGAAATCACTTGCAAGAGACGAGGAGTTATGGAAGTCCGGTTCCGCCAAGGGCAGTGAAACTGGGGACCAGTGAGTGTGATTTGATGTCCAACAGGAACCAACATATCTGATATCACCCAGTGACGGGGAGGAGCCACCTCATTTCCACCCAGAATTTGGAAGGTTCATGTTGGAGGCCACTCCTGGACAGCCTTGGGGAATCGGGTTTAAAGACCTACTCAAGGTGGAGTCCAATATGAAGTGGAGGTGAGCTCTTTCAGCAACACAACTTTACCTGAAACATGCTAACAGCCTCCAAGACGAGAAGTTGCGAAAGCACACATGGCTCCGAATGAAGTCCCCATTACCTTAACAACCTTCCCTCGGCTGGGAACCAATGATGACTACATCCAGCCATATTATCCTCCGTCTGGACCAGCACTCCGCTCCCAGTTTGTTCCTGATGAGATTGCCAACCCCCATATCCGATTCCCCACTCTAGCTGCCAACATTCGGTCCCGAAGAGGTCGCAAGGTCGAACTGAATGTACCTGTTTTCCACGACACAAATACGCCTAAGCCATTTAAGGATCCAACAGTTAACTACGACCTTCATAATTGGCCCGAGGATGACGACGTCCGCAACGGCGCAGCCAAAGATGATCATGTTTACATGGACGCCATGGCATTCGGAATGGGCAGCTGTTGCTTGCAGATCACCTTCCAAGCAAAGAATATGACCGAGGGCAGAAGACTTTATGATCAGCTGAGTCCTTTGGGGCCCATTCTTTTGGCCCTGACCGCCGCTACACCCATCTATAAAGGTTTCCTGGTGGACACAGATGTGCGATGGAATCAAATTGGCAATGCAGTCGATGACAGGACACCCGAGGAACTCGGTGAAGCTGTAAGTTTTCCAGGATGATACCTTTGGCTCCCCGAACTAATCTCTCGCAGCCCCTCAAGAACGACCGGTGGAGAATTCCCAAGTCGCGATATGCCTCTAATTCGACTTATATCTCTCAGGATCCTCGTCTCCGGAAAGAATACTTCGATCCTGATCTAGTCGTTGATGAGGATATTAAGAAACGCCTTATGGACGGGGGAATGGATGACCTACTTGCGACGCATTTTGCACACTTGTTTATCCGTGATCCCCTGGTCATTTTCTCTGAGGATCTCGAAGAACTGGATCTTAACAAGAGTGACCACTTTGAGAATTTACAGTCCACTAATTGGCAGCATATGCGATTCAAGCCACCGCCACCTGATAAAGATGATATCGGCTGGAGAGTTGAGTTCCGGTCTATGGAGATTCAAATCACAGATTTCGAGAACGCCGCATTTAGCATTTTCATCGTCCTCATCACTCGTGCCATCCTGAGCTTCGATCTCAACTTCTACATCCCGATCCAGCGTACTACTGAGAATATGGAGACAGCACACGCTCGCAACGCTGTTCTTGATCGGAAGTTCTGGTTCCGCAAGGATCCCTTCCCTCGCAGGGTGCCCAGAAGCGCACAGCACTCAGCCAACGGTAGCACCTTCTCATCTACGACATCTTCGGCTGTGAATGCTCCGCCTCCATCGCCTCCTCTTGGTCCCGTTGAGACAGAGTTTGACCTCATGACCATCGATGACATTGTGAATGGATGCGCAGACGGGTCATTCCCCGGTCTCATCCCGCTTGTGGAGTCCTACCTCAACAGCGTCAATGTTGACGTTGAGACGAGGTGTTTCCTGGCCAGCTATCTTGATCTAATCCGGAAGCGAGCCGATGGAACTCTTTGGACCGGGGCTCGTTGGATGCGTGAGTTTGTAGCCAAGCATCCTAGCTACAAGCAGGACAGTGTTGTGTCTGAGGAGATCACATACGATCTAGTGAAGGCCGTCGAGGAGATGACTGTCAAAGAAGGCAAAAAGGGATCAGCCGGATGGGAACTTCTCCGAGGCAAAAAGATCTAGATAAGAGGCATACTACACACACCCACACATAACTAGATATCCAGAGTGTGAGCATTTATAGCGGAAACTTGAAACAATTTGCACATATTCATGACAATCATGAGGCAGTCCTCCTTGTCACGGCATCTGATGAATCTTAATTTTCTCATTTCCCAAGTGTCTCCAAACCAAAGTACTCATTCCAGCAACATTTCTTCCTCAGTCGGCAACCGACACGAGTCTGCCAGCCCAGTCACCTTCCATTCGCCGTTGAGTTTATGCAAAACAAAAAGTTCAACACCAACATGGTCCACAACTCCATTGATCTTCGCCCGGAATGGTGCCCACACAGCGGCCAAGTTCAAGCTTCCTGTTTCCTGCACCTTCACCTCAGGATCCCAGATTCGCTCATCGATATCGTCTTTGAGCCCAGCGACATGTTCAACGAACGAACCAATCGTACAGAAGCGCAGGGAAGTTGGAGATGGAGGCGAGAGTGTCATCCCTCCTGCTCGGACACAGTGTTTCTCGAAATCGGCGCGCGACTTGGAACTCAGTGCTGCGAGGAAACCTTGTGTGACTGCGATAATGGCGGCTGTTTCCTCGGATTCAAATTGGATTGCTGCCCCGGTTCGAGAGCGATTTGGTAATGACCAGCACATTGTTGATGGCATGATTTAGACGGAGGAAAGCATCAGGTCGTCAAATTATCATTATAGTGGGATGTTCGTCTTGTTATATCTTCTATCTTCACTAGTTTTCAAGGGCAAACAACTCGATGTACATGTGCACCTACATATGTAACTATACCCTCACTACTATTCGGATCGCACCTGTTACCGTTACAGTGTCCATCGGTGTGTTGTTTCGGTCTGTTACACTTTGTCTAACTTTGTTCGATTTCAGGATTTCAGGAACCCTGCGATCTTGCTGTCATACAAGGGTAAGTGCTTGGTGTCACACATCGACTTATTTGGTGCTTGGTCCGATTTTCATCCTACAATGTTCCCATGTCGACTATTTCCGTTGAACTTGGTTCTTGTGTTACTATCAGGGGCATGTGGCAGCTACCAGGCTGTCAGTTCCAATGATGATATGCTGCGCTTTATATCTCCTTTGACTACATTATTGTGAATCTATACATCTTTAACTCACTTGCCTCGGAAGTCAGCTTAAAAGGCTCGGGTAATCCTCGGAGTGATTAACATGGCCTATGACCCCAAAACAGACAATCGTCCGTCAAAGTTTGGAGAAGATGGGCTAAACTAAATACCCCGGAACATCCTGAAGGGGCATTGGTGGATGAACAGGCTTACGCCATCCCACCTCTCCACTTCTTGTCATGATTCGAATGCTACTCCAATAGCCTATTATTCCCACTTGCTATGTATCTTGTTTTGCTACATGCCCAGAAAACATATCAGCCGTTCCCATCTCCCGAATGTCGATCACAGACAATTTAAGCGATTATGGGGTTTCCCCGCAACACGGGCGTCCTCAGACTTCCCGTGGTGATAGTAGTAGGTATGGTACTATAAAAGAAATCGAAACGACACACAATGGAAGGACTAGAGTGGAGAAGAGTGTGTCCATCTATATCATTATGATTGGATTTGCGACCGGCTTTTTACTATGGACAGCAGTCCATGCTGTCCCTACAAAATCATCTCCTACAGTGGCAGTGCGCAATGGAACTTATACTGGAGTGCGAAGCTCAACCTACAACCAGGATTTCTTCCTGGGTATGCCTTATGCGCAGCAGCCAGTGGGTAACTTGCGCTTTACTGTGCCGCAGTCATTGAATGCGAGTTGGGATGATACACGCGATGCGACACAGTACTCGGATATTTGTGTTGGATATGGAGTAAGTACAATCCTTTCAGTTATGCTCCAAGATGATTCTTACCAATGTGTAAATTAGACGGACTCGATTTGGTATCCTCAATCAGAAGCATGTCTTACCCTAAACGTAATCCGGAGTTCATCTGCCAATGAAGACTCGAAACTTCCTGTTGGAGTATGGATTCATGGCGGTGGGTTTTATCAAGGTTCCGGCGCTGATGAGCGTTACAACATGTCTGAAATTGTGGAAAACTCGTATAAAATTGGTAAGGATCTCGCTCTCTCTTTGGATACTTGGGAGCCTGATCTAACTATAATTTCAAGGCAAACCGTTCATCGCTGTCACTCTGAACTACAGACTGTCAGCGTGGGGCTTTATAAGCTCTAGTCAAGTATCCGGCAGCGGAAATACCAATCTTGGATTGAGAGATCAGAGGCTGGCGCTTCAATGGGTCCAGGAAAACATCGGCGCCTTTGGTGGCGACCCCAACAAAGTCACCATATGGGGCGAGTCAGCAGGTGGCATGTCGGTGGGATATCACCTTACAGCATATAACGGACGAGATGACAAGCTGTTTCGGGCTGGCATCATGCAGTCTGGGGGTTCGATAGCTGCCAGCCCAGGAAATTATACGACATTCCAATCAAAGTACAACACATTGGCCTCCAAGGTAGGCTGCTCGGACGTCGTGGATTCATTGCAGTGTCTTCGTGAGGTACCATTTGAGACGCTTAACGCTGTTCTAAACGGCACGGAGGGCGCCTCCGATTACAACTTCTCACCGGTCGTGGACGGGGACTTTATTCGAAACTGGGGTAGTATTCAACTGAATCAACATGAATTCGTGAAAGTTCCTATCCTTGCCGGCACCAACACGGATGAAGGAACAGCATTCGGGCCCACGGGAATCAACAACACAGAGCAATGGTATCAATACTTAACAGGTATGTATATAAATCTACTACACTACCCCAACCCAGCAGCTAACCTGTGCAGACGGCGGATTGAACTTCCAAACACCCCCCTCTGTAGCCAAGCGCATCCTCGAGCTCTACCCCGACGACCCATCGCAAGGCATTCCAGCATATCTCGGAGACCAGCGCGTGCCATCAAACGGCCAGCAATGGCGCCGCACCTCAGCCTTCGCAGGTGACCAATTGATGCATGCGAACCGCCGGCGACAATGCGAAGCCTGGGCCGAGACATCAACCCCAGCATACTGCTACCGGTTCAACGTGCACTCGGCAGATGTGCCACTCCTTTCAGGTGTGACTCATTTTGAGGAGGTCGCATTTGTATTCCACAACATTGCTGGACTGGGATACCACTACGGCAAACCGTTTAATGGGGTACCGCAGTCGTACATTGACCTCAGTTCTATGATGACGAGCATGTGGGCATCTTTTATCCACGACCTCGATCCAAATCCGGGTGTTGTCAATACTTCGGTACATTGGGATTCCTATTCCGCAAACAAGCCCGTTGATCTCTGTCTCGATGCCAATACTACCAGTCATATGGAGGCTGATACATGGCGCAAAGACGGGATTGACTATATCAACTCCGTTGCGCGGGCCTTTTGGCGGTAGAAGATGTGATTACAGTAAATATGGTACCTAGGTAGAAAATACACCTTGGCAGCTTATGTGAAGCTTACAAATAAATCCGGCAGAGACCGGTCCCGAGATCTTCCCTGATAGGTCCTAATTAAAGCTATTGAACCATGGAACCCTCTTTTGGAATCCACCTGCCACGCGAGTATTGCGTCACTGCCCAGGTGGATCAGAGCCAAATTACGCCAAGACACCGTATACGGAGCTTCCCTATCTTTTAATATCGAAAATTAAGACACGCAATCTATATGTTGCAGCCTACGAACAAAAAAAAAAGGGGGTGGGGGGGGAAATGCCTCGGCGACTCCAGCTCAAGTAGAACTGGAGCCATGCGCAGTCTCTAGATACCCCGTTAGACTCTCTAAAGCTACAGATCGACCTCAATATTCAATATGGCGGCTCAATTAAATATAGATAAGATTTGTACGGAGTAGCGCAACTCGTATTCTAGAACCATGGTTACGTTCCTCCCCGAAATCTCCGCCGGATTCAATAATGTCTTTTTTGCCTTTCTAGACCCACGATATGTCTCACCCCTAAAGTCGATCCTCAGTGAGACATACAGGGTGTATACTTTGTACATATTAAAATAGGCGTTGAATGGCGGGTCGCGCCGAAAATGTCCATCCATGTCTATGTACATATATTGGATGTGTGTAAATCCCACCTCCACAGGAATGTAGCCGTCCCACTTCAGGCGCTTATCGCGCGGACCCCATCAAAAAGCAAAGCCATGTCCGATAAACCCTGCCGTCTCCACCACAGGTACGGAGTACTTGGTACATAAACTAGCAGTTGCGATTTACGACGTACATTGGCTGCGTGTGAGATACTCACCGAACTCGCATGGAGAATGGGCATTTCAGAATGGATCAGACCCGTGACGTGGCCAGGGCTTACAAATTCACTCAAGATACACAGCCCTGGGAGGATCTCACATGCCGACGACTCCGATACAATACCTGCCCAGCCTTTTTTTTTGGTTTTAATGGCGGGTACCAAGTTGTACATTATACATTCCAAAGCTCACCGCCACAATTTCAGCAATGGCGCTTGCCTAGGAGCCAATCTCAGATCACAGGCGGGGGGATACTTGCATTGAGTAAGGATCTCCTGCACCTAGGGACTGCATCAAGATCGGGGCGGGGCTGAAATTCTACGATTTGAAACTTTCATGCACGACTAGTGGTTTTTAAAATGGTTGCCTCCTTTTTTCGAATACAACCTGGCCAAAACCAAAGATACAACAGTGCATCCCCTCCTGCAAGCCATCTCCCGGGAGATCTCGGGCACTCAATCTGGGGTTTCGGGCAGATGCAGCTGTTCGCTCGATCTTGGGCAGAATGCAGACTTGAGCTATTGACTTTGTGCAGCTTGCAGTGGAGTACTTCGTATACTGATAGCATGGTATGGAACTCCCCGTGTGTCTACCCAAGATGTACGGAGTAATATTGTTTGTATTACTCCGTATACTCCACACAAAATATACAAATCTCCAAAAAAAGAAAACTCCAAGGGACAAGCCGAAATTGAAAGCCAAGATTGAAATCAATAGTTAGTCCCATTCGGCAGGTAATTCGATTCGTTCCCCACCGCCCCACGATCTCATACGATTGGCCCCGACCAGATAGACTTTTTATCAAAAAGGGTATTTCCACTTAATTTTAATATGGAGCCGCTAGATCCACGGGTCTCACCCGGGAACGACCGGTTGGGAAATCAAAAGGTCAAGGTAAACGAAAACGAAGGTGATGGGCCGGGGTTAGCCCCCATCCAATCAGAATCCAGTTAGTTGATCTGCACCTCAATTAGGTTTCTATGATAGTTTACCTAGGTAGTTTTGGGTGAAGAAGACGATCGCGATATTCTTGAATAATGACTTAGTAGTACAAAACATACACCTACATAGGCTGAATTTGAGTGTTTCGGATAGATCCGCTGCAGTTGGTATTGTAATGTCTGCATTTCAGAGAAAGAAAAAAAAAAGAAATAACAATGCAATAATAATTTATACTTGCATACTTGCATACTCCGTATACGATGTACAGATGCAGAGCACTAATGCAAGTCCGTTATTCCGGTACGCCTTTCACGGTCAAGTCCGAGAGTCTATATTGTACTCCATATACTAAGCAATAGCGCATGCTTCAATATACTCCAAATAGCTAAGGCAGGGAAGGCAGAGAAGGCAGAAGAAGACCTAAAGAACAAGAACCTTACGCTCCACTCAAGCCATCCCATCCCTAATTCGGCATGGCGCGGGAGGCTCGAGAGCCTGAGTTAAATACCGATCTACCACTTGCACCCTTTTTAGCTCTTGACAATCTACAAGGTTAGCGTGGACCTTCATAGGAATACAGCATATGTACACCGACATTTTATTCCAAACAGAGTTCTGACAGCAGAGACCCTCGCCGTGGTCGCCGTCGCCGCCGCAACCCCCCACAACGGACAGTTCGCAGTTCGCAGCAAACTATTGAATGCGATCTATATAATTTCACAAGATAAAGTTTGTATCGACCACCGATCCAAGGCTTATGGGCCGCACAGCACAGGCCTATTGACGATCAACAGCGTCATAGGCATATTCTTTTTGTAAAATATATACTTTGTACTATGTATGTAGGCAAAAAGGGCGATCATAGTATATCCACACAAGAATTATTATTAGTTCGTGGAAATAGTTCCATATATGATATTCAATGTTCCTTCTCCGTGTACGGAGTACGAAGTCCACATGTACGCTATTTTCACTTTTTCGGTTATGTGCCGAATGAACGAATGAACTTCGGCAGTGTTATCCACGCCCCACGAATGGATACGTCAAAGTTCGCTAGTCCGATCCTCCGGTACGCTATGGAGATTTTCACAGAGAGCCGTAGGATCCGATGCGCCACATGAAGGATGTGGTGCCATATATTTCTTTACCGTACGGAGTCCGCCCCCTAGAACTGAACAGAAGTTCTAGAAACAACGTATAAAATTGACTGTGGAGGTGAGCGGCTGTCTCGGCAGGGTCTCGGTCGTGTCTCGGGGTGGTTTAGGACGGTGCTGGAAGACGGAAATAAAAGTCGGTTCGAGTCTAAATCCCATTATGTGACAAGGAGTATCATGCCATATCGTTGGAGACTGGAGACTACACACTCACTCCATAGGTACTAGCGTAGAGAGTAACGTAAGAAGCTGCCCCAGGTGCCCCCGGGGCCCCGGCGAATTGAATGAGTCAGCATGTCCCAAAACGGAATCTACATTCTATGGCTCTTTCCAAAATTGGCTCTACGCCACGTTTTCCCTTTTTTGTTTTTCTTTTTTGGTCTCCCTTCTTGAATTCCGATCGATGGAAATACGCAAATACCAGACGGGACAAAGGGGATGTACTCCGTACAGGGTACGGCTAATGGCATAGATCCCCACAGGGATAAGCGAACGTGCGATTTGGGATCTCGATCGATTTTACCAACCTTGGAACCCTACTAGCTCGTTTTCTTGAATTATCACGGCAAATAATATTCCGTCGTTGTCCTTCTTAAACCCCACCCGATGAACTAGCAAAAGTAAACAAGAAGAAGTAAACAAAGAAACAGCAAGAAAATCAACCCCTTTTACGTATAATAAAGTAAATTGCTACTGCCTAAGTGAGGATAGTAAGTACAGTCTAGGACAGACTACGTAAACTCTCCAGACCATCGGAATGCACTTGCAGATGCGGTCGATTCCTCCGAACATGGGTTCCCCATGTGGACTCACGAACTAAGCTGTCAACCTTGAGAATGACAAATCTTGAGGCCCGGCCTTTTGATCCACCTATCATATACTCGGTACGGAGTACCTTACATACAGCGGAATGTGGCGGTCTGTAAATAAGGCTCCTATGAGACCGAATTTAAAGTAATGGAATTTACAGGTACGATCGCAGGCCCTAGACGGAGTAACTACGGAGTACAATGTAACATAATATCTGTATATTGCTTATATACATTAAAAGATGAAAAGATAAATTAGGTATACTCCGTATTTTAATATGTATTTAATCTAAATCTAATTTTGAGATCTCATGCCCGATCCCGATCCCAATACTCCGTACTCCGTAGATCGGATCTGATTATCCTAAACACAAATACCTGCAGCGAATGATCGCACTCCAACCCCGCTAGTCGAACAAACTTAGACTTAGTCGGGATATTCTATTGGTCGCCATTTTATTCCAAAGTAGAAAAATTTCTCTCTAGAAGGAATCATAGAGTTCGAATAATCGAGTTCCTTCTACCATATAATGAAGATCTCAAACCCACTTCTAAATTAAATGGATTCCAAATAGTTTTGTATTAGGCCTGCATATACAATATATATTGTATAGCGAATGGGGCCTTCCAAAAAAGCCAAGGAATCATGCCATACTCTCATCGCCACAACGCACGTCCAACGCCCATAAAAAAAAATGAACTACAAACCAGAACAAGAAATACGCGAGATCATGCCATATCAATATAAATAAAAGTATGATTTAGTCAACGTTCCTTTGGAACCTTCGGTACCGAGACTTTACGGCCGAGATTACTATACATGTGATACAGCTGGATTTACAAAGAAAGTTGAGATTTCGATGACATTCAATTGGTGCCATTCCCGCGAAACAATTCCGGGGATATCCACATCCATACATTTGACGAATAAAAGAAAAGTGTCATAAAACCTTGAAGATTGAATATCAAATAATCGACTGGGGGCCATAAAATGAACCATAAATATAACGCTGAATGAGACATCGTACACACATCATATCAGGGACATACTCGAACAGAATAGCTCATGGGGAACAAGTAACACAAAAATGCAGGGTATAGACCAATAACGGCATTGAGAGATAGAGGGGAAACATTGAGGTAAAAGAGAGGGAATAAGAAAAAAGAAAAAAACCCCAAAAAGTAAAGAAACCAGTTTCAGACCAGGCCAATGGCTATTGAATCATCAAAGGGGATGGGGATATCTATGCTAAAGCCGTTTTTCTCCCAGTACCTTGGAAGCTGTTGGGGGGGTATTATATAAGAGCACCGAGTAGAGAAAAGAGTCCCAAAAGAAAAGAAAAGAAAAGATCAAGGGAAGACATAAAAACCAGCAAAAAAAAGATGCCGAACAAGGGGAAGATAGCAGAATTCCCAAAAGAAAATGGCCAAACTCCGTTGCCTTCTATTTCCCACCTTTTTTTTTTCCAACGCCACATGAAAAAAAAAAGAAGCTTAATGACTGGTTGGTGAGGCGGAGTCGAGAACCGACTTGGGCTTCAAGTTTGAACCCAGACTTGCCGCCTTGTGAGCGCCCATCTTGCGAGTGAGCTTGGCGTAATGTAGACCGCAGGCGTTACACAACGTCCGGGCACCATCTGGTCCCCGACGCCATTCTGGTGTTTCGGCTCGGTTACAGCTGTGGCAACGACCAGGAGGGGCCGCTTTCTGTAAAATGGGGTTAGCCAAACACATTCGAGTTGTGGCGAGTTGTGGGGTGGGTGGCAGGGTGTCAACCACTCTCGACCATGGTCAATCCAGGGGGCAAGGAAAGAGTGTAGAACTTACTCCACGTCGTTTCTTTGGGTCTGCGCCTGCAAACCCGCCAGTGCCTTTGAACTCTTCTTGGTACATCGCCATGTGGTCATCTTCGGTCTTGAACGCCTTTCGTTGCGCCATCTGTTCGGCGAGAGCCTGTTCCTGGTTGACCACGGCTGTGCGTATCCGGATCAAAGCATCTTGGTTCCGCCGTTGCATATGAAGCATATCCTCCACCTCATTTAGCGAGGGGAGGGACCCTAAGAGCGGGCCAGAACGCTGCGTTTGATGTGCGCGAGCTGCGTAATGCCGTGAAAAGTCTAGGGTTCGCGTACTTAATTCGGCGATCTGTTCCACAATGTCAGTCCACATGTAATTTCCGGTGATTTGACCAGCCGTTTATCAATTTTGTGCAATGTGGTTCAAAAATAGAAAGATGACCAATTTGAAAAAAAAAAATTGGTCAAAAAAGAATTAGGGGAAAAAAGGAAAATCCATACCTCATTCAAAGATGTCTCCACATCATAAACGTCTAGATGCCGTTTTCCGGAATCGCTATGGGGAGGAGGACCTGGTCGACCCACAAATCCACCCTTGACTTCTTCCACACGGGGTGCACCCATGTAGGCACGGTTGTCGTAGGGAGCAGGAGGGTATGAGTGACCACCGGACTGTGGTGGGAAGGAGTAATTTGGAGGGAAATGTCCATAACCATTGGGCGAAGCCACGCTACCGGCGGAGGTTGGCGCACTGTACTCATAGCCGGAAGAATTTTGCGATCCAACCGAAGTGATTCCTGTTTTGGCGCTCTGTGTAGGAGACTTCCCCGTGCTGATGGAGTGTAGTGAAGGGTTGCGCGAATCTTGTGTACTGATGGAGGCGAGACTGGAACGCGATGCATCTTGCAACTGACCTTGATGCGAGAAACCGGGTTCCCGCATCAAGGGTCCGGTCGGTGGCCCATTCGAAAAGGGATTCGGTGGTCCAGCTGGACCTTCTGCACTCGGTCGTCCGATGAGATGTGAGGGCGGCGCGGAGTGTGTGGATTGTTGTGGTGGAGCGGAGGTAGATGCAGGGTATGGGAGAGGATTGTCGTTGCCGAGGGCCTCATGGATTGATGGCAGGGATTGTCTTGGGTTCTGTTTTTCCTTCTCGTCTTCCAGGGTGCGACGTGCCTCCGGCGACGAGATGTACCCCGGTGGTGCATTCGACGCGTAGGAGTAAGGTAGGGGTTGTCCAGCGTACATGACGTTAGGACTCATCAGAGGAGTTGGAGAAGCGGTGGCGCTCGAAGGGTGTCTGGAAGTGTATCCCGATCCGTCTTTCCCTAGGAAACCTATCGCGGGTAAAGGGTCTCTAGAAATTGAAGGTTGGTCAGCTTCGGGAGACTGACTGTAAGGTCGCAAAACCAACCTGTGCCTAGGTGCGGCTTCTAAAGACCCCATCACGTTGAGAGTAAATAAGTTGATGCGATGCCTTCCAGAACAGATATAAGGGAAACAAAGTTCAAGGTCGGAATGTCGCCTCTCGTGCGACTTAGGGAAAAGCGTTCCACCTGTTCGTGCCGAAAGTGATGGAAAAGAGGCCCAGATCCCAAGATCCAACGATCCAAAGATCCCGGGGGGGCGAAGGTTGGAAGTGGCGTTTAGATGGAGCCCGAGTCACCCGATGAGTTCACCAGAGTAAATTACCTTCTCTTTCTCTTCTTTTCCTTTAATTTCCTTTTGTTTTTTTCAAAGTAAAAAAAAATCAATAGAACTTAAGGGAGAAAAATCGAGATCTCTCAAGAGAAAGAGAGATAGAGGAAGAATAAAAGAAACCCCTCCAAAAAAAAAAAGTATGTTAAAATCTTGATCCAAACCCCCAAAAAAAGAAAAGGGAAAAAAGAGTCAAGATCGCAAATGCAAGGGATATAAAGCGTGGAAATGGGAATGTCAATCCAAATATGAAAGCACGAGGTGGAATGGGGATAAATATAAAAGAATACACCTTAAGAGAGGGGAAAAGCCAAAAAACCAAAAATCAAAGGGGATCGAGGCTACTTCACTTCGGGCTTTAGATTGGAAACGGGAAGCTTAGAGAGGAGTACAGGAACTTAATTTTTGATTTTATTTTTATTATCAAAAACATAAAAATAATATAAATAATAAATAATAAATAATAAATAAAAGAAATAAGGAAATAAGGAAATATGGTTTAAAAAAGAAAAAAAGAAAAAAAAGAAAAACAAAAGATAAAATAAAATAGATCGAGATCCGAACAGGGGGGAAAATTACCCTGGGAAATTGCCAGATCGTCATGACCTGGTTTTTACAAGGCAAATTACCAACTGCGGATCATCGGAATCATACCTATCACTAGTAGTTGGTCTTGAGGTCTTTACCTACGGAGTAGTGTCTAATGTTGATATCTCAGTGGACCTAAAGAATAATTACAGATAATCTTCTATACAGAGTACATATCTAATTAGTGATGTAATTACACACATGTCTCTCAAACCTGCAGGGTATCCTCGGTGTCTGTTATCTAGAGACACAATGCGACACTGGTCAGGAACCTCCAACATCTTGGTAGTACACGAAGTTTCCTCCCATGGTAATGACCCACAACCTATCCAATATATTCTCAACACTCATATTTTAGTACGGAGTAAATAGTAAATAGTAAGAAAAAGTAAAAAAAAAAAATATATATATATATAAAAGAAGTTAGCCTACCCCAGAACCTAGGATCGATCGAGATAAACGGCCGATTCTCAACGTGCTAAGGGACGGCTGAAATACCGATAGAGTGGTCCAACAAGAGGAGAAGCTAGCGGACAATAGTTCTAGCTCATCACACTGTTCCAGTATGCTGGAATCAATCTATTATTATATTTTATAACAAATAGCGCATAACGCAGGGCAATCTCAGAGTAATCCTAAGATGGATTTAGTTAACACGACAAGTATCATGTACGAGTACCTGTATTTGGATCCATGTCACATGAGAGAGATCTCCGATTCAAAGTGGGTAAAATGTTAGCCTCGGGCTATGAACTAAACTCAAGTTCTAGGGGTTAGACCGAGCTTATTAATAGTGAAGGACATGATGTCAGATCTGTGTTAGTGTGCTCCAGTACTACAATAGTCTAGGATTCGGGGCCAACTTGGAAGGCTACCTTGTTAAAATCTTTTCGCTCTTTAATCTGTATGTCTGCAGCCTGTGCGCAAAATATATCCCAAACCCTTGGATTAGCAGAACCAATGACTCAAAGGGTAAAGAATCGAGTCTGGGAGGGGGGGTCATGCAACCCCAAGTAGTGTCACAAAGGGGAAACACAAGATGCACAAGGGGGTATACACTAATTCAAGATCTCTAGAATGGGGACACAGAGGGGCTCTTTCCATCGCAACTGGGGGGGAATCAGAGACGTGGCTGAGGTTACACAGTCAGATCTGAAAGCGCCCGATGTGGTCCCAATTACAACGTTCCATGGTTCACTCGACTTTAATTTATTTTACCTTTTGTGTCCTTATTTCCTCTTTCATTTTCATTATTTATTTATACTTGCACTATCCATACTACTAGTATCATATGTGATTCTCATTTTCATTCAAACAGGAAATACCCACTGGATACTATTTACGTCGCCGAGCCACGCCGTTACAAGCCAAGATCGGGCGCAGGTGAAATCACAAAAAAAAAAAAAAAAACTAGAAAGGACAAACTAAAAGGGAAAAAAGAAATAAATTAATCGATAAATAATTCGTCAGTCTCGGAGCACGCTACCCCCTTGAGTACCCGCCGAAAAGGATCGGATCGCAAGGGTATTGCAACACACGTTGCTTAAGCTTTAGATCGAGATCAAAACACGGGACGTTTATTGGCGAGATCGCGTGGGCTTCACTCGATCTCAGCCTTTTAGACCCTGACATTTACAATGTGAGAACTGTGTCAAGTATAGGGAAGCTTGAAGACATGAGAAGCTTGGATTTATGGGAAGAGGAGAAGAGGCATATGGGCCGGTTGCCTTTCCAGGCGCCCTGCGTAAAGTCCCGGGAAAAGCCCGACTTCGATAGTGTTTAGCGCTGTCTCTATAGTGTCTTGGAATTTTCGGACTTTTAACTACGGAGCACTTTAATTTACTATTCCGTAGTCCGTACGGAGTACTCTGCTCTCAAAAGCACCGAAGGATCAAAGCTATTTGGAAAATCAAATTTCTGGAGCCTTAAGTTTGTTGGCCTCGGACCCACCACGTTAGACGTCATATTTCCCGTTCAAACTGCTAGGATGTACTCCGTAGGCAACTTCTTGTCTAGTCTATGTACTCCGTACTTAGTTACGGAGTACTGAGTACTGAAAATCAAAATTGTCTAGTTTATCCCTAGCCCCAAGCCTGGTACGGCAGAGCTGTTATGGCCCCGTTCGCCTCCTTGATCGCACTTCAACGCAGAGACTCAAGGGGGGAAGAAGAGGACCCATAATGATGTACGATATACATCGTATGGTCCAACGGTCGGCCCAAGGTCTAAAAATCGAAGATCCAAAAACGGCGAAAGGCAATCGCCTCAAGATCTTCAGAATATCTAATGCGGTTGATCTGTGACAGTTCTCAGCTGTACCATGGCTGTACCATGTACAAAGTACTCCGCACACTTGAGGGAATTACCTCAGATCAGCCTTGGAAGGTATTTGTGATATCTTTCCCATGCATACAAGCAAGAGCAAACCCCGAGTCTGATACATATTTGAATTCCCAGTGCGAATGATTTCAGCTCATGCGCTGGCCAGCATCCAAAAGGCAGTGTTTTGCTCCTTGAGAAAATCAGAATGCGGCGTGTAAGCGCATAATGGCACAATGGACTTTGTTGACGGGTCTGAAATCAACTGCGTGGAAGCAATCTACACAGTGGTCGCTGCATGGCGAGAAGCCCAGTGCACCAGCCGGATCTTACTATTTCAGCCACTCTACGATGCATTCCGTGCGCACTGGAGATTTAGTGCATGCACGGTAGGTCACTTCCATCTGCCGAACATGAATGCAGTAAGGATCTCTCTGCGGTTGGGAGATTCTCCACCTGCAGGATAATGGGGTGCTGGGGAGGGACAAGGCGCAAGTAAGAAGATCACACTGCTGAATCCCGATGAGACTCATCACAATGAGATTGGAGGCTGAAATCCACAGCTATACTCTGTCCATTACGGGAGTAGCATCTCTTGGTTGTACATCATACGATAGACCAAGTGTGCCTGGGGCATTCATTCATCAGGGGCACCGGATTTCCCCGCGATGTCTCGGCGCCTTTCGATCTGAACTATCAGAATCGCAACTGGTCGCACTAACCCGGTTGCAGGTACGCTATGATGAATCATACACGATCGAAGTATAATTTCTGCAATTGACCTGGTTGTTTTTAATACGGTGGGGGGGAAAAAACCAGAACCAGTTTTTATGGAGTCCATCCTGGTTGCCTTTTTACGGCAACTAGGAGTGCAGGATGAATTACGTAGAAGCCTAGACAGTGGTCTTTTTTTTACGGGTCACGTCCCACTGAAAATATCCCAGCATGGTCTTAAGTATTCAAATATAACATTGAACCAGAGTCTGGTGGGGAAGAAGAGATTTCCTTGGAAAGTGGCTTTCGGCATCGAAGATATTCACTTGTTTACAACGCTCCCTAGCCCCATAGGAGGTATTTGGACGAATGGCCGCAAATTCACCGAACATTCACCCTCCAATGGCCAATGACATGCATTCCCGAAGATATTTGACGCCCATATCAAGCTATCTCCAGGAGAAGGTGCCGATCTTTGGTCAAGCGCCTCTTCCTTTTGGGTTTTATTTTTTACTTTACTATACAACCGCTAAAAGGCGAAGATCATTGCCTAACAAGCAGAAGAGAAATGACTCAACAAAATAACTGGAGACATGATCTCACGAGTAAGTTGATCGACAAACCGTTATAGCCGTTTCTCCCCTGAGCTCCGAGTCTAACAAAAACAACAATCACAGGAATGTTTTAGCACGCTATAATTATTTTTCCCGAACAATTGTGGAGAACACATAAACAGACGATCACAGAATCCTAACCGCAAGGAGATGACCGACAACTTATTTGCTCAAGTTGGCAAGAGTTCCAGATCGATCCCAATTTTAGTGCGCATCGACCATGGACTATCATTTTTTTTCCTCCGATACACCATATGACGACCTTGGGAGATGTCTCACGAACTGGTACCGTCCATAAAAGGGGTGAAGACAAAAGTACATCATACAACGACTATCGTGTTGATCTACGATCCCAAGACTAATATGGAGTAGCCAATTCCAAGACTGCAGGTTCATCGATTCAGCCAAGAATATTTGGTTATCTCCAGGGCTGCTCACATTCAACTGACTCAGCAAAGGAGACTAAGACATATTCCCCTCACCGGGATAATATAACCATGCAGACACAGCACGGTTCACGTTCCTACGCCGTACACAGTAAAACCTCCGGGAATCTACCCTGTCCCCAATTAAAGCATCATGCCATGTCCCGAGACTCCGAAGTGAGGCGGTTCAGGAGGTTGTTTAATTCGCCCAGTGGAGAATTCCCGGGGATCTCTCCGATCTCTAGTCTCAAAAGAGTAACTTGACAGCTGCAAGTTGACCAAAAGACAAAGGCCAAGGGAAGAAGGCAGAGAGGGTCCGATCCTGACCTAGAAATTGACCAAGGAGAAGAGACGAGGTGGAGAAATTGTGTTTTTTTTTTTTTGTTCTCAAAAATCAGGACCAATCTACAAGGGAATCTGCACGTACGGCAAAGGAACGGCACCAACGTTGGCAGGGCATGGTTTTTTTTCGGACTAGCAAGGGTTCTTTGGCTGTATTGCGCCAAAAGAGGATAAGACTGACATTATTCGGGCAATATAACGGGAACCTATGCCCTGCAAGATGTCTTAGTGTGTCTTACTGGCTTACAGTTTAGACCGAACTCCTCATCGAAACGTGTCAGATCTACGATATTCCAATGGAAATTGTCCTTTTGATACTAGTTCGGATGGATTGGTAAGGACTCCGCTCTATTACTCCGCTCTCTGGATCATACGAATATGCAATATGCAGTGATAGTATTGTGATATTGGTTATGGATATTCCCACGTGAAGTCCTATAGGTATTTTTCTTGTCTCTTGACCCAAACATGGGACATCTTATGGACGGAAGAATGAATAGTCTTTTTTTTTTCTTGCTTTTTCCCCCTGATCTGTGATAGCTGCACGTTTTCAACCGTCCAAGCACACAATACCCACACGGGATAACTCTGAGCCAAGAGGTCAGGGACTTTACTCATTTCGCTTGTGTGGATTATAGACAGACCGACATTTAGAAAGAATCTCCACGGCGACAAAGGGGAAAATAATAACAAAACAGCCAAAACAAAATAAAAACGGGGAAAATCAAGCCGGACCGTTCCCAGACTCCACCACAAGATAGACCGCTTCGATCGGCGGGGAGGAATTTCGCATTTCTCTTGAAAGTTCCTTTTTTTTTCCCTTTCTTTTTTCTTTTCTTTTCCAGAGACTAGGTGCTTAGCGCCAGCTAGTAGTCCCAATGCGGGACTAGCTCAAGCCAAAAAGTTCTCCTGAGAGATTAACGAGATTACAAGTGGGCTGGCCGTTTTAACTAACCCACACCATCTTCAATGGCAACAAGAATCTCTTCAGCTCCACTGATATTGCAGATTCGGCATCTGCCCAAATCCCGAACCATCTTGATCTTTGAAATTTGAGATTATATGTCGGATAGTTCCGCCTAGGCGGAGTGCAAAGTACATGAATGATAGATTGATAGTTATCTTCATGACCATCTCACTCTTCCACGGAAACCAGACCCGAATCATTGATTTACGATGTGCGATGTACGATTTACAATGTACCATGTACCATACATTTGTATATTACACTAAATCTCTCGACAAACTCCAACCCTCTAATTCACAGACAAATAGAAGCCGAACACGGAGATTGGGTTGAGAGATGTGGGAGATTGCACTCCATATACGGAGTACTCCATACTCAGCCACACGAGGAAATGAGCAAAAGCTAACTTGGATTAATTAAGATCCGCCGGTGGATAGTTACACAGTGGATATAGTAATAGTCCCGACAGTCCCTCTAGGTTTCCATAGCTCCATTTCTAGAATATCCTATCAATTATATTCAACTTGCTTTTTTACAACATATGCAGATCTCGGGAGTTATCTGCCGTTTGGTCTGTGCTGCTGCTTGATATACGTACTCCGTACGCGCGCAAATTTGGTTTTTCTTTGCGGGTCGAGACGGCTGAGGAGTAAAGATGCTGAATTGGTCTGAAGGTTTGCTGCCATGTGGGGGGTTGTCAATTCTAGGCCCCGACAATGCTGCGTTTCCTGTGTGCAACATTCCGTTGGGAGGTATCGAGCATGTCTATTTTAAGCAGATCGTCATTGCTTTATGCCTTTTAAGTATAATCACACTCGAGGTACTCCGTACCAAACAGAGACTGGCGCAATACGATACTGTGTGTATGGAGTATGTTGGAAAGAAGTCGACTGCTCGGCGGTCTCTCGGGGACCTCTTGAATCTTCCATATACATCGCGTGCTCGGCATCAATGGCTTATTTAGTGTCTCTTCGAAAGGATTGATCTACATCGGATGTACGGAGGATGCTTGCTGTACTCGAGACCATTTCCAGAGGCAATCAAAGTATAGAAATGGGTTGTACATGCAGTAGTATCAATCATATGCACGGGAATCCTTCCGGTCTCGATTTTAAAGTGGACGGGCTCGGCCACATCTCGGTGACGGTTCAAACGGTTCTTCATTGGACAGGGTGGATGATGATCATAATGGATATCCATTCTCTATCGCTGTCACACAGACTACTAGCAAGGATGTCAGGAGGACCAAAAGCTTCAAATAAGGGTCATCGCTTGGCACATAAGCTATACGGTATATATATGTGATAGTTCCATCTCAAATCTCAAATGATATATTGGTAGATCCCCTCGATTTTAAGAGCATTGTCCTAATTCCTGACTCGTAAAATCAGGGACTATTGCAATAGCATATAACCGAACAGCCGGGAACTGGTTCTATACTCCGTACAAGCGCACCAATCATTTTCCCGTCCAAACGCAAAGCTCAAAATCAAGGGTCCAGTCCATATGGCTGCACGCCCTAAGCTGCAGATAAGGCCCATTGCAGTATTTGACAGGTGAAATATGCACCCAAGACTTTTGACATATGCATTAGCAACAAGTCTAGGCCAGTTACATATTAATTTGACCATCTGGACGAATAAGATTCCTCCAGAGAGGTCGAATAAAGTTCTTTAAATCTGAGTTACCACACGTCAAATAGGAAGTCTCCCGATGATTGGAGAACTTTGAATCTGACAGCTGTGAGCTCCCGGCTGAAGATGTTTTTATTCCACTATGTATGTTACTATGCATATTACTACCTAGGTATGTATGTTATTGTTTGTCATTGCAAGATTTTCCCAGAGAATAATTATCCTTTTCTCCGGCGGTTTCTTCCAGAGCCAAAAAAAAAAAAGAAAAGAAAAGAAATTAGACAAAAGTACGAAATGTTCCCGCTTTGATCTCTTCAAATGTCCACGTATCCACTCGATCCCTGTTCCATCTTGGACTTTTATGGGAATCTCCAAATAGAAGCTCCGAGGAACTGGTTCGCCCTGGTCTTGGTATGGCAATTCTAGAAGCGGGGCCCAAATTTTGGTGTTTTGTATTTTCCCCGTTCCCTTCCAATAGATCATCTCAACGCTATTTCTGTCGCGCTATTTCTGTCGCTTCAAAGGGAAGGTGACTGGATGGATCTAATGGAAAAAATCACCTCACCAGATACCATCCAGCATAACCGAAGGATCGGCAATCGTCAAATATCCCAAAACATATGGGCTGGGTCCCCGCAGATCCATGTCATGCCAGTTGGAAAGGGAACTGACATGAAAACGGCGGTCCACGGCTGATCTGACAGATTCTGACATATTCTGACAGGGTCTAGTAGGGTCTTCACAGTGGAGAGAGGTGGGCCAAAGGAAATATGAACCCACACTCGAGAGTTCCCTATGAACGTCGTAATTTTATCCTGGGTAACTACCGAGTATGTATTCCTCCCATATCTTCAAGTGGAGGTCTTTGACTCTCAGGCCTGTACGGGGTACCTAATCCCAACACAGTCAAGGCGTCGGGGATCTGGGCAACCTAGCTAGTGTGTTTATGCGTGTACTCCGGGTTCCTTTCTTAGTGCGACTCGGGATTTGCAATACGGGTTTATGGGAGTCGATCGTACATAGTGATTTCCATGCTTAACTCCCATCTCTGTCCTTGTTTTGGTAAATTGGTAAAAACTTTTACACGTAAACCTCGCAAATCCGTGGCAAGATGACTGATCCACAGTAAAAAAAACGTCAACCTTGTGCCACCGCTCGAACCAATCAACTCGTCTCCTACCGGCCTCTCCACTACTGTCCAATGCCAAATCCCGGGCTTGGCTCTCGGGGATCTACTCCGGGCTGGTTTATAAGCTGCACACAGATAATAGCCCGGATTTCATCTCTGTGCCTTTTCTGCCTCGGATCTTGTATGGCCAATGATAGGAGCCCTGGCCTTGAATACTACCTAGATACGTCCTAGGGTTGAGTGGCACGCAATCCCGTCTCTTTAGGCTAGGTGCATACGGTAATGCAATGCAGCTTGCCGTATGGAGTACATTGCAGCGGGATGATTCGTGGTTTCATCTTTAATCATTGGATGAGACTATCTTGTGCGGAATGCGGAGTACAGCATACTTACAACATACGGAGTAGAGATGAAGGGTATCGTGTCATATACCCGAGTTATGTTTTATGCCAAAGCTTCAGTATTTATGAGACCTATGTATTGTGCTTGGTTCATGAGTATGGAGGGTGATTCTAGCATAGTCTTATTTATACGGAAACAAAGAGGCATTCCAAGGGTTGGATTTGGTATTATTCCCCCTTGTGTTTGTACTTGGCCCTATCTATGCGGGATTATATATTATTTGATACATTGCTACACTTTCCAGCAAATAACCAACATTGTTGATTTCAAAGTAAATTGTACATAAACCTAGCCTTTTTCCTTACCAAAATATTGATACTCTTCCTTTTATCTACAAATCTTTAGATATAACATAAGTCTTCATCCCTACACTCCAATATGTGGCATAGCCACGTGACTGTACCTCATCAAATGGTCCGTGCGCTGAGCTTGGCCTATCCCCACTTGAGCTTCCAATCCAATCCATCCATAGTAAATACCATTCCTCTTCAATTTCCTCTCGGAGTCTCACCTGGATTTTTCTACATCATGTCTTCACTTGTGGCTCTGGCTGATATCCCTACTGTGGCACGTTTATACCGCGCGAAGCGGCTCCTTCCTGTGTCCTCAAAATTTCCACCATCCCAGTCTCTCAACAACACCATCTCCATTATCCGCAATGACATCACCAAGCTCCAAGTGGACTGCATTGTGAACGCTGCCAACGAGTCTCTCCTCGGCGGTGGTGGTGTGGACGGTGCAATCCACCGAGCCGCAGGTCCCAAGCTAGTTGAAGAATGCTACCATCTTGATGGATGTGACACTGGCGATGCAAAGATCACTTCCGCCTACGAACTGCCCTGCAAGCGTGTAATCCACACAGTCGGCCCAATCTACAGAAAAGAGCACGACCCTGTCGCGCTCCTTCGATCCTGCTACCGACGCAGTCTGGAATTGGCAGTCGAAAATGATATGAAGAGCATTGCTTTTGCCGCTATCAGCACCGGAGTCTACGGTTATCCCAGTCGAAATGCCGCTGAAGATGCCATCAAAGAAGTGCGAGAATTCCTCGTTGGACCTAATATCGGAAAGCTGGAGCGTGTCATCTTCTGCAACTTTGAGCTCAAGGATGTGGCCGCCTATGAGGAATTCATTCCGTAAGCTTGTCTCATCTCTCATACTGTGGTCGGATACTGATAATGGTTCTAGGGAGTATTTCCCTCCCACGCAGGAGGACTTGGCTGAGAGCAGCGACGCTTGAACCACCATGCTAATAAGATGTTACATGCCTCACCCGGCATGCACACAGTGGAGACATGTACCAGCATGTCCCCGACACAATTTACGACCGCCACCACATGAATTCAACGAGGCACGATTCTTTTCCTTCTGTGATATCATGTTAGTTTAGAAGCGATTTTTGCTCAAAGGCGTCCTTGAAACTGCCATCCTAAGTCTTAGTGTTTCTCTGTACCGGTAGCACATAAGGCGAAGATGAAACAGCTCGTCTCGATACTTTGATAACGCTTTCGTATTAGTAGGGGCGACTTTTATTATTGGATAAGTCTGTAAGCAGCTTCTTTTCTTCTTTGTACTATTTTTACGAAGACAATCATCTTAGTGTCAGCCCACTCATCTGCTGGTGAAGGCAGAATGCAAACAATGCAAACACCCTATCAGATCGCGCATTTGATCATGATCCCAGCTTAAAACCACTTCACTCCAATTCCAATTGCAAGTCTCTCGATAATCATAGCTGCATAATGAAATTCGACTACCTGAACTGAATACCCAATCTCCAACACAATCGATAGTCCCCGCAAATCCCCCGACCCTTCAACCTCCGCCTCCAACTCCAAAAATGTCAAAACCACAACGGCCAAGAGGGATACCAACCCTCAATCCGCGGTTCCGAGTGCATATCCGCGAAGAGCCAAAGCCTCAAATCCCAGAACCCTCAACATACGAGGGCCCATCCCTCTCCAAACAAAAACGAACACCGCTCATCTCACACTTCCTCACAAACCTCCGCCAACGCATCTCCGCCCTCCCATACCCAGTCCGACAAGCATGTCGCACTCTCCGCTGGGCAGCACCCATCCTCCCGATTGCCCTCTTCTTCCCAGAACACGTAATGCAAGTGATGTGGGTTCGCGGACCCTCAATGACACCATACTTGAACGAGGAGTATGCGCAAACGCAAACAAAGAGCGACATGGTGATGGTCAGCATGTGGCCGTGGGGATCTATACTGCCGTTCAAAAAGGAGCGCAAGCTTGAACGAGGGATGATCGTTACTTTCCGGTGGGTTTTTCCTATGCGTGTTTACTTTACTTTACTTTATTTTATATACCTTGCTTTTTGTCGAGTCGAGTGCTGCAAATACTAACAATACCCCTCGATACATATAGTTCCCCTGCAAACCCGTCTCATATCGCTATTAAGCGCATTATCGGTTTACCCGGTGACCGGATCACGACTCGTGAGCCTTGTCTGCGACAAACGCAGATCGTCCCGTGGAATCATGTTTGGTTGGAGGGTGATGCTGAGGATCCGCGGAAGTCGCTGGATAGCAATACGTATGGGCCTGTTAGTCTTAGTTTGATTACTGGGCGGGTATTTGCGGTGCTGGGACCGCGGATGCGGTGGCTGAACTGGACGGACTGGGAGTCTACGTCGGCGAATGACGCCGCTGCGGATTCGTACCGACAGAGTGTGCGAGATCGTGTATTGAAGGATGCTGTTAAGCTCGACCAGCCCATGTTGAATTGATGAGCTGGTTATAGATGGGGTTTGGCGCATATATTGGCCTCTTGTATTTGTTGATAGAGCTTGGTTTTCCCATGTCTGATGATGTCGTGGACTGGGACTTGTACATATATTAGGAACATCTTTGGATATCATTGTATTACTACTTTTGAGTACAAAACGCTGTGCTATGCGTATGCGGGTGAAAGGACCGGAAAAAGGAAAAAAAAAAAAAAAAAAAAGAGGAAAGCAAAAACAAGGTGGTATATACCAATAGAAAAGGAATCATGAATGGCCGAGAAATGCAGACAATGCAATCAGTAATTAGAGAGAAACAAGCCGTATATCTTCGTGTTTCTCTTCCTGAAGACGATCAATCTCCGAGGAAATACTCATCACCCAACGATCCTTTTCCACACGACTACGTGCTTTAAACACGATGGTGCGGCCATGCTTGCCCAGCGTGGACACATGACGCAAGGATCTTTTGGCTTTGCCTTGCTCCCCTATTTCCTGGGCTCGGAAGTAGCTCTTACTCAAAGGTTGCCAGACCACGAAGGTGATGGCGGTGTCCTCGTCGCGACTTGTGAAGGTATTTGAATCGAGATATACCCGCGGCAGAGCATGAAGACCAGGGTTATTGCTGTCGAATGTCTGATTGGCATACAGCAAGTCGTTCTCAGTAATCAAGCCAGAATAAATATAGCAATCTTCTAGTTCGATAGTTGCTTCAAGTTCTTGATGAATGTGTGGAATCTCAGTGCCGTTTCGTCTGCGCAGTGTGCTTCGGAAAATTAGCAGCTTGCCTGCTGTGAGGATGACATGGCATTGGTGGAAAGTGGTGTGGCGACGGGGTTTTCGATAGAGGTCGCCGGACATCTGTTGATGTTGTCAGTAGGCTGTGCTTGTATTTGTCTGATGTTATGCAGCGATAACATACCTTGATAGTCCGACAACCAGACAGGGAGCACATGTTGTGCAGGTGTGGAGACGCCTCGGCTTTCTTCACTTCCCACTTCTTCGCGAACTGCCCGATAACAGATTCCATAGCTTCGTCGATATCCAACAGTTTGAGATTACGCTTCCGTACGGCCTGAAGCTCTGCGGCATCGTCTGCGCAGCGAGTGTGCCAATACTTCACAAGCGCATCGAGCCGTTTGACCCACTCATCCCGTGTGGCATCATCGTATGCCTGGAGTCGAATGACAAGACCATTATCGAGAACCATTTCAAATGTCCTATCGTCATCGAACTCTCGCGTTGCTCCGTCATCCTGTCGTGAGTCTCTGGGTTCACGGTTGAAGTCCACAGAAGGTCCTTCCCGGATATTGGGGTCAGCAGGGCAGCTGCCACGATAGACATTGCGGACTTCTTGCACCCGACACATATCGATATACCCGTCCGATTGGCTGATATTGTGTACACTCCTCTGTACATGCGAATAAGCCTCTTCATCGTGCCGTTTGACGAATTCCTGATTGCCGCTGGAAAGCCACGTAATCTCGCCACTTTCAAGTGGATAAGGATCGATATCCCATGAAAGCGGCATTTGATCCAAGATTTCACGGGCAGTTGGCACACTTCCGTCTTCTGGGGAAGCACATTTCGGCGGTGGCGGGGGCAGTGCCTTGGCTGGTCGACAGAAAAACAAATAATGATCTTGGGTAAAGAAGTACAGCCGCTTGAAGAACATCTTGTTCATCCGCTGATGCACACCCTTTTGGGATGTAAGACGGACTAGAAATCCTTCGATCGGGGCAGGCTCCTCCTGTATGCCTCGGTGCCTGATTGTAGTAGAGTAATGATGTCTTGGTCGTAACTCAAGCTCATGAGATGATTGCATCCCAATGGTACCATACATCTTTTCCTCATTGACCCCAAATACCCATTCAAGTCGGTCATACCGCTTCCAAGCAAGTCCCATCTTCTCGGTCTTGGACCAAGCTTTCAAGACCTCAGCCCACTCGGCGCGCCCTTCGAGCATATCCATGCATCCTCGGATGATGGTAGCGGCAGCATATTTGTTATCAACTGCTGCAGCATGCTCGCTATCAGAATTATCTGCTTTCAGTTCTTCCTCGAGCTGACTGAAAGGATTTTTGAAAATGAGGGAAACCCCTAGATCAGGGACGTGAATAGGGAGTGAGGTGGGACGCCGCCATCCAAGCACCTGGCGAATGAAAGTATACCATTCAGCAGAGTGCGCTGCAGACTTTGGACGGAGGATGAATATTTTGGTTCCACGCTTGCAGGGATGCCAAATAACGATGGTCTTATCGAGGGGGGAATAGAAGTTAACATGGGTGGTTTTGTGGTTGAGCCGTACTTCGTAATAAGGAGGTGTTTTGCTGTTCGGACGTTGCACATCAGGAATTACACGAGTGCGGTACATCTGAATGGCAAATGGTGTATGCTCTACAGAGCTTTTGCGGCATACGACAAGGAACTCCCTCCACTTGTCCATAGTCCGTGTTTCCATGCGCAGGCTGTCATTCTCGGTGTAATCGGCGGGAAGTGTGTCCTGCACAGTCTCTTCCACACAGACCAGCATTTTTTCTGCTTTGACAATCTCCCCATCTTGCACCTTTCGTCGGTGTGGTCGATTGGCAGAGATAGTACCTTGGGTCTTTGCAATCTTGGAGCGTATCTTTTGCTGCCTGTGTCTGATGTTGTCATCCAGGTTGAATTTTGCCATCTTCCTAGTGAGTCTCTGTTGGACCTGCGCATCTTCGCCAGTGTCATCTTCATCTTGTGGGTCGTGGTGTTGAAGCGTTGCTCGAGATACACCAGATGCCTTGCTTTTTTGCTTCCCTTTGTCCTTATACCTGCTTCGAAGAAGCTGTGTTGTCGAATCGGCCTCGCTAGCAACCGCGGATGGGTTGGGGGTAAGAGGGTTGGGAGAAGCATGACCGGTCAAATCTGTGCTATGTGAGCCCCGGGACTCTGGTCGCCGCTCAGGCGGTTCCAATCTGCTAGCTCGTATCGTGGCGATTGATTGCACCGTGTCTGCAGAGCTGGCGACCTCTTCCCTAGCGGTGACAAACGAAGACGAAGCAAGATCGTTGCCGTACGTGTCGTATTGCCCCCTTGTCCTGGCTTTGGGGGTGCTGTCTGTATCCTCTCCGCTATCCTCTCCGCTACCCCCCTGACTATATTCTCCGTCATCTTCCCCGCTATTTTCTCTAGTCTCTGTGTCCTCTTCCGGCAAGGGGTCCTCACCACTGGCCTCAGCTTCAGGGTGGGTTAAGGTCTGCAGTTCTCCCGCAGACTCTGCTGCAGCTTCTTCCCGTGCCTCTGTTTCAATCTCATCATATTGCTCCTCGGCGGCCTGCGTGCTTGTGTTGGTGAGCGCCAGGGCAATCTCCTCATCTAAATCGGGTGACGATGGGCCGGGTCGATCGCCATGTTCACCGTAGTGGGTCGCAACAGGGCCCGCAGAAAAGGAGACGTTCTGTGATGTATAGTTCCTGACTTTCAGTCGAGATTTATACCAGGACTTGCGATGACCTTGCAGCCAGCCTTCTGGAATTGGACCAACGAAAAATCGCCGGTTCGTCATATGCAAGTGGTTGGCAGAAGCATGACGCTATCAAAGAGCACCAGGTCAGTTCTACAACCCAGCTCCCAGGGGACAGAGACATACCAGCTGCCGGTCTGTGTATGAGCCGGTCTGCAAGCCATGATAATGTTCATGGTATGACGAGCTTGGGTCAGTTTCTGGTCGCGACCCATTGACCTGGTCCGGTGAAGAGGTCATGACAATCTACTATGTAGTACCCTCGTGGACCAAAAGGGGCATGCACCAGACATATGCAGGAGCAAATAAAATTGCCCAGGCACCGACGAACCCCAAGTAAAGTTCATAGCGCGATCGCCAATCTCGATGTAATGTGGTTCGATGACGTCGTTGCAAGATCCATGCAAATACTGCAAACATCACAAACAAGTTGTTGACACTTCACCGTGTTGGTTCTGTTTACACTGTTTGCAGTCTCGCTCTATATCCCGTGTGCCCCGCCATTATTGGCTTGCGTGGCAGCAGCGGTGAAGTGGACTTGGAATATCCAACGGTCCCCTGATTAAGCTCTTTTCTTTTTCTCCAACTATCTATTTTCCACTTGAATTCTTCTATAAAAATGGCTGCTATCCCCGCTAACGGAACATGGTTTGATACCATCAACAAGTCCTTCGCTGATGTCCCTATCAATGCGGAGAATGGCATCTCGACCACCGAGTTCCTCGAGGCCGCTGAGTCGCTGGTGACTCTCTTTGGTGCGTGCTGCTCCCCTGCATTGACCTACCTCAAACTAATGCAGGAACTTTATAGACGTCCTCGGTTCTGCCGCCTTCACCCCGGTCAAGAATGACCTGCTCGGCAACATCAAGGTTCGTCCAATACGTTACGTCGCCGGTGTCAACACATTCTAAAACCCCATTCAGAAAGTCCGTGAGCGTCAACAGGCAGCTCCCGCGGAGTCCGAGACCCTGCAGGCCCTTGTCCTGAACGAATTGAAGACCGGCAAGCACGTTGCCACTGAAGGTCTGGTCTGGCTGGTCCGGTATGTTCACATGTCTCAATTGTGATGGAAGAGGGCAATTGCAATGGCATCGCTTCCATTTCCATAAATTTGTATGAGTCATTGACTGATGATTGGTTCTTCTCAACAGAGGCCTCGACTTCACCGTCCAAGCCCTCCGTCACAACATCGACAACTCCTCCTCGGAACTCTCCGACTCCTTCCGCGGTGCCTACGGCAACACCCTCAAGCCCCACCACTCCTGGATTGTCAAGCCTGTCTTCAGCGCTGCCATGTCTGCCACCCCATACCGCAAGGACTTCTACAAGAAGCTGGGTGAGGATCAGGCCAAGGTTACTGCCGAGCTGGCCAAGGAGGTTGCTGCTTTGGAGAAGGTGATCGCTATCCTGAAGGCTTTCCAGGATACCAAGCCTGCTCAGTGGAAGTAAGTGTGCCCTGGAGGCCTTCCCACTTGATTAAACATGTGCACTGTGCAACTTGATATGTAAATATTCGATTTGGCTCCATTCAAGCATTCGAGTTTGTGTTCTGTAGCGAATTCACTGTTTTGGTCGTTAAGGAATCTAGAGCATGGCGTATCTGGGGTAGAGATCCGAGCGTTGCAATCTTGGAATGAGATCATCGATTTATAGGAAGGAGATATCACATGGAAGAAGGTAAGGAAATGACTAACGGACCCGTCAGTCTATAAACGTGAATTGAATAGGGAAACAGCAAGACAGCTCACGACGTACCTAGGTATATTGTACAAAGTAGGAAGCTTGCATTCGTGCACCGATTATACATATTCGCTTTGCTTATTGGGGTTCGTCCATGTCCGAAAAGTAGGTACACCCGAGCTCCAGCGTCACCACCCGTGGACCTGGGTGGACTTGGCAGGGTATCCCTCCATTAGCCCCACCAGATGCTCCCCAGCATCCCGAGGTCAAGAGATAGCTCGGTACATATGTGTTCTTTGTACATGTGCCGAGTACTAGCTTCGCTTTGACCTGCCAGACTCTTCAGCCCCATCTTATACTACAACATGGAGTATAGCCTTGTCTCGGCACGCGGTCTAGGCCTAATTTGGAAGACCTATGTGCCGAGATTATATTGCGGCTAATCTCAATTTTAGAGCGATGGTAAGGGACCACTGACCTGAGAGCCGGGTTCGCTGGAGACCCATATTAGATTGTTAGATTGGCAGTTGGGGCTCTGGGAGTATATAAGTTGTTCCGGTGATCCTTATATCATGTGACGGTACTCCGTAGACCAAGTGCAAGTACAAATATGGTGGTAATACTGCCGATTATCCACTAATAGTATGTTGTTGACACATAACTAGTCATGTACTCCGTAGCCCGAGAATGGTTGTACACATAATGTACGGGGGACTCCGTACTCCGGGGACAGCCAGATTGTTCCAAAGGTTACTTGTGGGGTCCACGGGATTCGTATGTGGTAATTTCCGACAACCCACTACATGCAGATCTCGTACCTCTTCTACCGAGGTCCCCGCTGATCGAATGCTTCGCTTCACATCTATGTTATAGGAATTTCCTTAAGAGCCTCGAGATGATTCTCAGATCTCGATGCGGAGTATCGAAACGAATCTCTAGATGGGTTCATCTCCTCAGATGAGACCTAGATTAAGTGCCGCCACATCGCCAAATATTACCGGTATCTTCCGCAATACACATCACAACCTAGACAAGGATCTCCTGCAATAGCCGCAACTGATAATTCAGGTGGTGCAGCTCGGGTTTGGGATGGACGGGAGTGCTCCCCCCTGAAGACAACCTTTGGAACCTTCCAAGGTTGGAAACTTCATAACGGATTATCAGCAACGGCTGCCCGTTATAGAACAAGTCCCGGCACTAGCATCACGGTAGCATCGCGGTGGTATCACGGACTTGGATCTTTTCAAGCCATCGACTCCACTGGTCAGATCTGATTTGCGGTCATCAGTGGAGAGTGGATTATTCGGCCGGGCTCGAGTCATAGAGAACAAGCGGCCTGTGCGTACTCCGAAGATGTTCTACGTCGTACTTTGTACATAACAAGAGGCTTGAGCGGTGGCATCTGAAACTCCCAAGGTTATTTTGGAAGCTCTCGTATTCAGAACAATTGCCATGCAGGTGGCTTCCACATGGTTCAGAGTTCTCTTCCATTGATTCTGACTCTGCATGGGAAAACCTTGAAATATTTGAAGCTATTGGAAAAAAAGAGTTTTCTTTTCTTTTTTTCTTTTTTTCTTTTTCTCTTTTTTTCTTTTTTTCTTCTTTTTCGAGTTCTTCCCCTTCCCCCACACATGAAACCCTCCATGTTCCGCGGTTATCAATTCGCCCTAAACTTGTGTGCCGAAGGGCCCCATTGTTCCAAAGTTTGAAGTAGATGTCTAACCCCATATTAACAAGCGTATAGTGTTACCCGTTGGTTCTGACTATTTTACATTTCCCGTTATTTGCCCGTACTTTCCTTCTTTTTTTTTTTTAAACGAGAACATCGCATTGGCCCCTCGTTTTCTTGGCCCGTTCTCGCCACTGATGCCCGTGGTCGTAAGGCTTGATCTACATGGTAGTGGATTTTCTCTTAATGTAACTTTTCTCTCTCTTTTAATCTATCTTATTCTTGTTGTTCCTTCGGACATCCTCCCATACTTCGTAGGAAACTATACGGAGTACGGAATGAAGTGGTGACCATATATTTATTCTCCGGGTCAATATGTTGCCCCTTGAAGGTCGTAGCCAGTCGATCTTTATCATTACCACCGTCTTCCTTGGACTCTCATTTATTGCCGTGTGTCTACGATGCTTCGTGCGCCTTCGACTGGTCAAGGCCTTTGGCTGGGATGATACCTTTATGGTATGCGCAATGGTATGTATGATAGGTTCCATGCGCCAAAACGGGGGCCTGGACTAATTGATTTGTAGTTGTTAAACATCCTGTTCGCTTTATGCGGCATCACTGGCGCATTCTATGGAATGGGACAAAGATCCAGCGACCTCATAGAGAGGGGTACGATGGAAACCGCAATGTTTGTATGTTGACCTTCGACTCCCAGCCTTCACTTACGAGATGAGAATCACATGCTAAAACTCCCTCACAGTGGTGGTGGCTCGGTCAAACCAGCTATGTCTGGACCTGTGCGATGGCCAAGATCTCTATCGCATTCGCCCTCCTCCGCTTGACGGTTTCCAATGTCCATAAACTCGTGTTATGGGCTGTGATTGGCGTCACTTGTACTATCGGTCTTGTCTTCTGGTTCATGTTGACATTGCAATGTCAACCGGTTGAGTTCTTCTGGCAACAGGTTCGCCTTATGTCGGACCCGCAAGCCAATGTTTCTGGCACCTGCATGAACCTTGACAATATCATTGCCATGGCCTATGTCTACAGTATCACCGCCACAATGTGTGATCTGACCCTGGGTCTTTTGCCCATTGCCCTAGTGTGGAACTTGCAGATGAACCTAAGGACCAAGTGTGCCCTGGCGGGCATTCTCGGAATGGGATGCATGTATGTCTGCCCTTTAACACCCTGGAATAAGACTTAATACTGACGTATTCTGGTATAGTGCGAGCGCAGCAGTCATCGTTCGCATTCCCTTCCTGCACGACTACAAAGATACTGACTTCCTATGTGAGTTTCCATTCCTCTGATTTATATTTACTCTATAATCCACAGAGAATGAAAAAGCACCAACAACTAACATGATTCAACTCCCAACAGACGCAACCGCCAACATCTCAATCTGGTCCAATGTCGAAGCCAGCCTCGGAATCGCCGCAGGCAGTCTGGTAACTCTTCGACCGTTATTCCGCTGGTTCCGTGACCCCAGCTCTATGGGAGAAAGTAGGAGCAAAAGCAAGCGCACCGGCGGTAGCGTGCCTCTCTCAAGCATCAACGGAGTACGCTCCACCACATCCAATCCGCAATACTGGCGACCAGACCTAGATCGGGAAGACCATACGGTGATTACGACTGTTCACACCTCGAATGGATCGGATGGGAGCCGGACGAGTAGCCAGGAAGATCTGAATCCGACACACGGTGGCACATTCTTTCAGGGGGTGAATGTCCAAAAAACGTTTTATGTTTCAGAGGATCAGAGATCGTAAGTGGCTGATCGGGTAGTTAGATAGACTATAATATATCTAGACTTTAATCTTTTTTTTTCCCCGGCTCAATACTGCATGTCTCACTAGTCATAACAAAGAGGACATTCGGTACATATGTTGAAACGGGGATATAAAGCGAGACTGGCATACATTTCAATGTTGAATTGTAATACACTTTACAATTCAACATTGGTCACACTTTCCAGCATTTGAAAAATACACGTACAGAACTTAAAGGGAAAAGATTGTCCTTTCATCCATCGGCACGGAGTAAGTGTCCACCTTGTTGACTCGATATGTGTTTCGTTCTCGCGAGGAAAAAGCGAATAGCGTTAGACGCCTTATATGAAGAAGGTTGTGACTCTACACCAAATCAGACCAATCTTCGGGCTTTTAGGCGAGGCTAGTTATGTAGGTAGGGTGAAAACCTTGGGAGTTACCAGATTCCATAAACATTTAAGATTCATTAATTTCATTAATCTCATTAACAAGTTCGCCTTCACTCCTTCTACATCGCTCGCAATTCCCAGTCGCATGGTAAAGTCCTCACCCGTGCACCCGCTCCAGTTGGACAGGACTCGTCTAGGTCCGTGGCTGCCATGATGAAGTCCGTCATACTTTGTATGAATGCTCGTGTCTAGGTTGAAATCCTTGGCTCACAGGTACGGTTATACCACCAATCTGAGGGCAACCATAAAGGACTATGATTCTTCCAGGGGGCAAACTCGGGATAGCCATTGGGGATTTGTTTTTGTGTCTTAGTTATGGCTTATCAGACTGTTCTCGGATCTTGCCCATTTCTGAGTTTACGGTATCGCATTCTCGTTTAATTTTTTCACGCTCGATGGCAGCATATCGTCATTATTTTTGATTTCCGAGCCGTCTTCACCTTAGGCAGGCACGGTTTCCGCTTCTTCGTCTGATTTTTTTCGTGTAGATTCGGCTCTCGGGTTGAAAATGCTCGTCGCCGGAATCAGTGCTCGGGTGCACACGTGTGTCAACATGATCGGGACGTGCTGGTAGAGCTTGTTGGGACATCTTCATATTTGGCTTTAAAGATAGCCCGTGGAACTCAACCTTCATCAGGTCTTTGTTTAATTCTCGGAACCTCGGTATGAGAGAAAGCTGAGGCAATGTCATCGTTTGGAGACCTGTCAACTGGACGAAGCGGTGCTATCGTGGGTCTGATTTGGCATTTGGGTGCCTTGGCTAATCTCGTATATCCCGTCTCTGAATATGGTTCAGGATCGATGATTTCGCCGTCCCAGAAATATGCCTGAGGATAGTTAGCTTATCATGATCAGTATGGATGGATTCGACCACTTACATAACGTTGGTGGCATCACTAGGTATCAATGAGCCTCCTCCGGGACGCACGTCTAGGTTGCCAGCAACTTCGCCATTTCCCTTATTTGTGTTAATATGAGTAACCTAGCTCTAGATATAGGAGGGAATTTGTTTATGTTCTTACCTGCGATGCGAAAATTGACCTCCAGTTCTTTGATGTCGCAGTGTCACGGAGCCTCATAGCCGAGTGGCCCGCTAGGGACACTTTGCGATGTGTTCCATCTGCCAAAGTATCAAGATGAACTCTGTCTCGTTCTTTGGCCTTTTTTGAAGATGAATCTCGCGAGTCCGCGCGACATAATTTATGTAGCCACCGGGAACGCGGCCATCAGTGCCTTGCGATCCTTCTATACCCATGTGATAGACGGGGGGGACAAATAATTTCACAAAATTTGTCCGCGGGTTTTACCAGTTGAGGAGGGGGGGGTGGATGGGAGAAAGAGGTATGGAATGAGGAAGAAAAGGAAATAGACAATATACTAGTTGAGGTAAGTGCGGGTATATATATGTCAAGGTACTTTCCTCACGAGAAATGGAAGGAACCGACGGGGGGTTTTTTTTCGCTACACGTTAAAATAATACCGTATCCATGGATGTTACACACTCCTTGCTGTATGTAATAACTATATAAGCCCACATGACATGCAGATATGCTTTTCAACGGGGCTGCAGGATGCGCTAAGACCGCCACCATGCAAGTTTATTTCAAGGAAATTCTTGGTTTTCCTTCATAATGCACTTTATCGCTCCTCTCTTCAACAGCCCGGCCGGGCTAGCTCAATCGGTAGAGCGTAAGACTCTTAATCTTAAGGCTGCGGGTTCGACCCCCGCGTTCGGCTATTCCTAAAAACCAAACCTGAGATTTCTTTTTTGCCCTTTTCTTTTTTTTTTGGTCATTATAGTGCTGAAGTGATGGAGTATATTTTTTAGACATGGAACATGATGTCTGGGTATGGGGTTTTAGATTTTAGATGTTCTTTTTGTGTGTATTTTTGGGATGTCTTTTTGCGTGTATACAAAGGACTAAAACACATAAATTGTGCATAGGACTCTTCTATGTATAACTAGGGAATTCGTCTGCCGCATTCCTTTGTACTTCTAAGGCATTGTACTTCGTTAGATCTGGTCTTTGTTTCTTTGTCCCATAAAGCTACCGGTGAACTATATAAATGCCTGCATGGTACTCGTAGTATGTAGTTATCATCTGTCATTAGCATCTCAGTTGACCAGGACTTGAGATACCTCCCTGCTGACTCTCCAAGACGTGCATACTACGTGTATAACTTCGTTTGTTTATATATCTCTCGACTAAAGGTATATCATTGTGTGTTCTCTTCTCATTGACACCTCTTTCTGATACGCTGCTCTAGTCCGTGACATACTTCACCACCATTTCGATACCGATTCATCCCTTTCAAATTTCACCATGGCAGGTTTTCGAAGCTTTGGCAGAGCCGTGAAAAAGGGATCGCTTGCAGGTCTCCGAGGCTTTGGCAAAGCCGTGACGAGGGGACCACTTGCTTTGGGGGGTGTGTGTCTGGGGCTGTGTGTGCTAGCGATATTTGTCGTGGGAAGTGTTCTCCAGATTGTCATTGGCACTGGTGTGCTACTGCTACGTCTTGTGGGGGGTATTTTCTGGTGTGTCGCTTTTGTTGCATTTGGTTGGTGAAATTGCGAGAGAGATCCATCACATCACTCCTGTGCATAGACATTTTAGTCGGTGGATAAACATAATCTCTATACGGAGTAGTGGATATATAAACAAGTTCATCTAAAATACGAAAGAATTCCTAATATCCATATATAGAAGCCATTGATTGTATATATCATAGAAAGAACCAACGCCCGATGCTATGCACATATCATTGTAAAGCAAAGTGCTCGAACGCCAGAACATCAAGATTAAAAAAAGGGTGCAAGCGAAAGTAGACGGGTGGGAGGCCAAAAGACGCAAGGAAGATAGATGTGCAGGCACCGCGTGTGAACAAAAATAAATATCCCCACCCTAACAATCAAAATTCAAGTCAAGAACTTGGCTGTAGATTCCCCGTATAAACACCTTCGAAATCGAGATTCGCAAGCATGCCACTGACGTGATCGATTTCACGGCTCAAGTCCTCGACGTTCATCGCTAGGCTGCTAACTTCATCGAATTTCCGCCGCCGGTTGGCATCGGCGATCATTTCAGAGACGAAGAACTTCTGCTCTTCCAGCACTATCAGCCGGTCTCGAAGAGACTTTTCTTCCGCTTCCAGAGCTGAGACGGCACTGCTAGTGTCGCTGGCTAAGCTGCTATTGCTACCGCTAGTGGCAACGCTGTTATACTTGATGGATGCAAGAGCGGATTCTGGTGGCCGGAGACCCGCCGAGGAGCCATTGACTGGAGTACTCGGGGATATTGTTCGCGGGGAGCTTGTTCGGCTGGGTATTCTCTCTGACGCGGGGGTTGCATGCTTGAGGATTTTGGGGAGTGATTTCAGAGGTAACATATGGAGGTGAAGGAAGTTGCTGGCTTGTTGATATATAGCCTTCTGCAGCTTTTGTTGTGTGGGGGACTGGGTCGGCATGTCACGGATACGTCGAGCCGCAACATCATACTGTGCAAAAGAATCAATCAGTCGCTTGCGCACCTTGGATGCATCTGCAATCTGCGCGGATGATGGAGGTCGCCTCGGATCCCTGGTACAATGCCATTAGTAACTGACTGGAACACCGGGAACAAACAACATACTGTAAGGCCGTCAAAAGCTTTTGGAATCTAGGTAGATGAAGGCGGATGCCCCTCTCAAACTGGGTCAGGTTTTCATAAGCCTTGATCTGAGGCGGTTTTCGCGTCATGTCTGCTTTAAAGTCGCGCCGATCAAACAACGTCGCTTTACATTCCTTGCACAGCCTCACGTCAATGTTGACAAGGTTATCACCACTGGTTTTCTCGGAGGTCGCTGTCGAGCCTATTAGAAATTAAACCAAAGTCACGAAGGAGGGTCGTCTTGCAACTCACCAGGAGAAATGCTCAGCCCGACCTCACTAGAGCACGCGGTACTAGGATCACCGCAGACAACTCGTCCGCAAGTTCTGCAGTGGTGCCTGCGAAATGTATAGCCCGAAAAATCCTGTTGGCAAAATGGACATCGTGAAACACTGGCGTCATCTTGCCAGCTGACAATCGTTTGCTCTATTTCCTTCCGTTGATCATTCTGCCACGCAAGAGACCAGAGCTTGGTTGCACTTGGGTGTATTTGATCCGGCGGCAGACTAGCCAACAGCTGAGTGAGACGGGTTAGTCGTTTCTCGAGTCGGGAAATCTCCAAAAATTCCTTATCGACAGTCTGTTTTCTTATTGACTTGAATGCATCCATTTGGTTCCTCACGGTTCCTATTCCTTGTTTAGCCGGGTTCAGAACTGGAAGCCGATGTCCTCACCATTATGATCATTGTACCCCTCTCTTGACTTGTAGCAGGTTTCACATACTCGAGCCCATATTCCTCGCACCGGTTCGTGATGTGCCGCTCGCGAGAGCTTCATTTGGTACATTGTGTGTTCTTCGCAAAACAGTTTCCCGCAACTCCGACAGTTCACACAGCCGTTGGTGGCATTCAATCGTTTCCCACAAGATGGTTCCAGACACTCGTCGTACATACAACTTGTTTGCCAGTGGTCTTTTGTTATGAGATCCTCGGGGTCTAGTATTTTCGGAGGTTCAGGAATGCCTGCATGGTGTGCTAGTGGGCGGCTGGGGAGAGGCGCGCCCTGGTTCTCGTTTGATTCAAACACATCCAGGCCCTTTAACTTCTGGTTTAGGACTGCCAATGGCTGGAACTTCCTTGCCTTTTCCATTTGTACTTTGAACCAGTCTTTGACTTCATCTTGGTGGCTATCTTCCAGGTTCTGATGGATGTCGTCGAGATGTCTGCGTTGAATCGTTAATCATACATCCAGGCGGACATGAGCGGGGATAATGGATCGGTACCTATTTAATTGCAGCAAAGTCATCTAGACACAGTCAGTATCATCTCATTCGACCTTTTAAGAAACAAACAGGGCGGAACAAGCATACCATCTGTTCGCTGCAGATCGGACAGGAGAGCTGAGCCCCCGGAGCCGCCGGAGCGGCAGATATCGAAGTGTCGCCATTTTCTATTGAAATGCGTGAAGTGAGGTCCTGAGTTTCTGTCGAGAGCTGTGATGCGGCCTGTGAATTAAGGGAAACGCTGCTGGCGGTCGGCGAGAGCACCCGTGGCTTCGGCTGCGGGGACGGAGCTGATGTGAGCGCGCTTGGGTTGCCCAGAACACGACCTCCACCCAGCGTCCTCCGCGACATGATCACGGGGGCATGAGAAGCTGGAGTAGAAGCTGTTTCAGCACAACATCTGTTGGCTGTACAGAATAAAAGGTCCTTGGAGGTGACCGGAGGGAAGTGCCAGTTATGATGTGGAGTCAGCATGTGGCTCTCGGGGCCTAAGGCATCTTTGCCAAGAGTTCTCAATGAGATTTGATATTCGTAGATTTTATAGATTTTATAGATGATACTATTTTCATTGATTTCATTTAGTTTATATATCAACTGGTTCGACATATCATCTACCCCCCATTTTTTAACTCCTATTTCAAAAGCTAACTAAGTTTATAGTATCGTTGCCCAAGAGTATATACCTCGGTAGCACATCATACAACATACGATATACAAAAGAACAAAGAATTGTTAAACATTTGCCTAATTTGTTTCATTTGCTGTCTGATTTGAATTGAAGCCATACCTTCGCCAACAATGAAACCAGACTAGTTAATCCATGCAGAAACGATAGACTTGAAACGACAGACAAGAAACGACAGACTGAAACGAGACTGAAACGACAGACAAGAAACGATAGCAATCTACTAAGAGCACAGACAAACAAATTAGGCACTTTTTTTTTTGGTTTTTTGACGCTTTTCATCTTTTTTTGGCCATTTCATCTGTTTTTGCGTCTCGGTGATTCATATAAAGGGTTCGTGGTCTCATGCCGATTATATACAAGCCTGGGTCCAAACCCAACGCGCATTCAAATCATGAGCGCGTTTATCGCTCATAGTCACGGTGGTAGCTGGTACCAGTGTTTGGATTGTCGTATTCCTTGTGGACGCGAGTAGATCCGTCATCAAAGCGGTCAACGTCGCGGTGTCGATAGGTGCCAGCATTGTTAACGCGCTCACGGTGGTGTCGACGGCCAGTGGGGGTACTGTAATCGAGATGCTGGTCGTAGGCACCGGTGGCGGGGTCGTATGATGTGGTGCCGCGGCCGGTGTCGGTATCGTAAGTCGTAGCAGTTGCATTTGAACCGTAGCCCACTGCGCCAGCGCCGAGGCTATAGTCCCTTGTACCGTAGGTGTTGTAGCCTGTGGGGCTGTATGTCGAACCTAGAGTATCATAGGTTGAGCCCGAAGGGTTGTAGGTTGATCCTGCGGTGTCGTAGGTATCGTAGGTCGTAGACCAGGTGTCTCCGTAGTTGGTCATCTTGACGATGTGGTTCTCAATAGAGAGAGAATTATTATTCTTTTATGTGTTCGTTGATTGATTGTTTTTGGGAAAGTAAAAAGCACAAGGTCAGTCTCATTCTTATATTCTTGTCGTGGCGTTGAATCCCAGGAGGATGATACTGGCCTGACATCACTTGGGCGACCATGGAGAATTCGCCAAGTGAGGCAATGAGGCTGAATAGGAAAAGAAGCTAAAGATATCAATCGCACATCTTTGGAAATAGCTCTGATTGATCCGATTTTTCTGGGGCATCGGGTTCCAGACTGTTGCCTCAGAAGGCGGGATGATGTTGTATACTTCTATACCCCACAGAATCGACAGATGATTACATTAAACCCCACAAGTGCCAGATATTCAGGAGTTTCTGTAGATTTCCAGAATGGTGCCATGGAATTAATTCGACTCGAGAGAGTTCTGTTTATTTCGTTTTACCAAAATATGTGCATGGTTTGAATCGAGATCGCAGCCAGACCTTAGGATTAGCCAAAACATCAGGTGGAGTCCGATATATCCTCGAGGTCGTGGCTTGAATAGGCATAGTTAATGGTGCGATTTGGATAATGCCAGAGAAAAGAGCAAAGAGCAAGAACGCTACCTATGCAGTCAATACTAGGAAAGAATAACAATTAGACACCATAGACACACATCAGAGCGCTTCAATTATACTATGTTTTACAACCCTTGGGTTGGCTCTATGTTGATGTCGACTCTCACCTAGCCACGGTTACACTTAGCTATCCCGACCGAGAGGGGCCAATGAATCCGACAGGAATTCAGTGGCGTTCATCAGGTCTGTGCTTCCATAGACAACTCTTCGGCGGTGTCCAGGTGCCGCACGTTGAGCTGGCGCACCTTCGGCGCCCAGTTGGCCATTTGTTCGGCGAACCCATTCCTGCAAGTTGCCGTACTCATCCATGCTTCCACCACCAACCGTAAAGACAATAGCCTCGCTGAAAGCCTGGCGACGTTGTCCGAAACTGGCACCGGTGCCAGGGCCTGCGCTACTAATTCCACCAGGCATCTGCGGGTTCCGCGATGCGGATGCTGGAGGCATGGCACCACGTGCGTTGGCGCTCCTCGGGTCAAAGTAGAGGTAGTTCTCGGTCTTTGCAATAGCAGAGCTTGAAGCTGCAGCCGGGTCCATGATCGACTCGGTGATCTTCGTCACAGTAAGATCCTTGTTCGCTGGTAGGAAATTCTTTACCCCTGAAATGAGCGAGTCGAAGTTGGCGCCTAAAGCGCCCGAGGTGATGCGATCCGTCAGACGGTTTGAAAGTGAGGAGAACCCACGGAATAGATCGGAGGATTGTTGTTCTGGAGCGGCTGTTGTCATCATGGTCATACGGGTGATCTCGCGCACTTGGCGGACATAAGCAAGAGAGGAAATATCGGTCACACCGGCTTGGGTCAGGGCCTCTTCGAACTGAGTCATTTCCGAACGGCTAAGCTCAGTTTCAGTGCTGAGGAACCAGATCACGAACAAGCGCAGCTTGTCCAATGGTTCACTTCCTTTAGAAGCATCATTGATTAGCTCCAAGATCTGTGACTTTGATTGTTTGGTAATGGTCTCTTCTAGCTCGAAGAAGTTGTCCAACTGCCGATCCTTGATACCCTTGAGCAGTGCGGTGGCAATGTTCATGTGCATATCAAGAACTGCCTTGCGTTCCCGCAACTCGGGGAGAAGAGTGATGGCGGCCTTGAGATGTTGCGCCGAGGCACTGGTATCATTCTGGAGATCTTCAATTGAAGAGGCTCCCGTCTTCTTTGTAATCTCATTCGCATCATCCTTGTACCGTGTAAGCTCAGCATCGATATCCTCGGCAACTTGGGGGAAGGGGGCCCCGGCGTTGCGCTGCCAGAAGAAGTCGGTACTGTTCAAGTCATAGGACTTTTTGGAGCCCTTGGCCGAGTCCGCATCGCCTGCACCTGCATCCACAGTGATTCGATTCAAACGCATTTCAAGAACATCCTGGACCAGGGATTGATATGTCCACGAGTGGGAGAGCATTGGGACTAGATCAACGTTTCGGTCCATGATGATTAGTACCGGCCGTGCGGATGGCACTCCCGGCAAAGCGTTCTGATTGCCCGAGAAGAGGTTGTCTTTGGAATTGAGGATGTGGTCCCGCAGTTTCCGGTCTAGTTTTGTTGCTATCAATTCCGCCGCACCACCCTTGGGGCACCGTATGATTGGAATAGTACCTGCCCAGCCAGTCAAATCTTCGTTCAATGATCAAGGTAGGATATAAGACTTACCCATTGTCACACTCACACTGAACAAGCCGCTAACCACATTATCAACGATCCCATCCAGGTCCTCATCAGTCGTCTTTGGGCTGTTGATCTTGTAGTATGCGTCGTTTCCAAGCCCTAAACTGAAGAGGTCTGGCTCTGCCACAACAAAGTTGAGATATTGATCGAAAACCTGCGCAATATGCTCAGACGCGCCAGAAGTAGCTATTTGAGAAGCAAAGTCCTCGAGCAGTGGCCGCGGGACGGAGGATAGGAAGTTCACATAGGCTGGGGAGTAGAGCCCGTGGGAAAGGTCACGAGTGATCGCTTGAATATTGTCGGGGGTTGGTTCCACAAGATATACAACTGGGACATCTGGGATAGGGTATCTTTGTGAATGAAGGTTTCTAGGAGTGAGTCTTCGTTAGCGATGGGGTCAATTTAGGGGGGAGGGGTGGGAAGGGGAGGCGGCAACCGTACAGATGAATAGTTATGCCCCATGCCCGGAGGTCATTTACCCTCAGAACACTGCTGATGACATCCCGGCCCATTTTATCGAACACCAAGACTTTCCAGATCGGGTCACCATCTTCATTCAAGATCGGAGTGGAGTGCGAGATAAGACCGCCGGACCCGGACTGATCGATAGTGTTGTCTTCAACAGGTTGTGGATCATGATTCAAATTCAATAGCTTTTGAATTGATGCTAAAAGCTGGGAATTAGTAAAGGCTAGTTTATCACAAGAATTCAGCTTGCGTCACTTACCGACCTGTCGGTCCCGGAGGGACATGGACTGCGCCATGGCAATAGCTGGCAGCGCTGTGTGAGATTGGAGAAATGCTCGGTTTCAACCAAAGCTTGACAATGTATGGAGCTGCGCAGGAAGATAGCTGAAATATGCGCGCAACTCTTAGAAGGATGATGAGATTGTACCTTGCACTGTTGACACCGGGGATCTTGCTATCGCTCCACCTGGCATGGATCCCGCTGCGCTGCGCTGCGCTGACATAAATGTTGCAAACGCTCCAAACATAAAGGATCACATGAATTTGATTCTGCCATGTAACACAGGGGCTGTAATTTACATGGCGGTAGGCCAATGGAGGTCCTTCAATATTATAATTACGGTCAATTGCGGTATGCCATCGTATCATCGGTTAACCGCCTTGCCAGCAGCTTTTGTCCCTTTTACTCTCTTCTTCAACCCAAGTCATCTACTCTAACCCCATCCCTCAACACCTTTCCCCAATCCCTTCTTTTTTTTCCCGTAAAGCGAATGGCTGCAACGATAGAGTGGCCCTTCGTATGAGAGCTTTTTTTTTTTCTGTGATTCCGCAAGGACTTTCTTTTGGGACAAAACTTAAGAACGAGAAAGGAGAGCGAAAAGCCCAGGGACAACAGGAACAGCCCAAGAAGAGAGAAAGAAGGAGATACAAAGTCAAGGACACAAGGAGAGAGGCGCCGGAGTTGAAAAAGCTGGGCCATCTTAATACTTCTACGTTGTATTCGCAACTGCGGAGCCTTCGTCATTAAGCTGCAAGGCCAAAGGGTAACGCCGTCACTCGCAGTACTGGGGAAACAGGGTTGATGCCTGAGGCATACACCACTTTAATCCTGAGTCAAAGCTAAAAGCAGTCTCTGTTTTCTCTCATAAGGTACGACAGTACTCATACTGCAACTCTTCAAAGTCCATTCTAGGCGTATCAAACATGTGAATTGTCTAATCCTTATCAATTCTTCAGACCAGCAGCTCTACAGGCCCCTGTTCTGCCGTGTCGTGAGACAAACATCCAATCATCTCACGTCCTCACCGGAAAATATATTTACCCTGCCGAACCTCCGACCCACTTCCTTCCCCCCCAAAATAAAAGGCGGTGAGCGCAAAATAAACTCCAGGCTTGTCCAGGCAAGTGCGTGCACGTGATTACGTGAGGTTTCATAGTAGCTTAGAGAAGCTTCGACTGAGGTTCACACCATGGAGCAATCAGCTCAGAACCCTATGCAGGGGTTACCTCATGGGAGTTCCTCACTACCTGCAGATTACTGGAGCACACTTGATCCCGCCTATCCTGATCCCGAGCAGCAGCTTCAGCAGTCATCTCAACCCCAACACCAATCTCAACAGCAACACGATTCTGCATCGCAACCAACACCTCTTGGCATCGGATGGGACCATCCTGTTTTTCAACAGCAACAGAGAGAGCTAGCCCCACGACAGGAGCCTAACCATGGCATCTACTCGTCAGTGCATCAGCCTTGGCAGCAAACAAATCCTCTGCAACAGCCACCGCAACGAGGATATGGAGCTTCGCCCCAGTATCAAATACACCCACAGGCTGCGCAATTCCACCAAGGGCAGATGTCCTTTGACTCTCGTCCCCTGAGTGCCTCCGAATCTTCGGCATTTCCGTCATTTTCATACCAGCCAAATTACTTCCATCCACAACACCCACACATCTCAGTGCCAGACACTTTCCCCGAAGCACCTACGCAGCAGAGGATACAGCCACGACCACAGCCTCAGCCTCAGCCATCAATTTCTTCATACCCTTTACCTCAAGGCTACTCCTCAGAAATGCTGGTAAGATGACCTAAAATACCCTTCATGGTGACCATGGCTCTAACCCTAGGCAGCAAAACACAATTGATTTGACCAACGATTACCCCGATTCAGACCCAAATGTCGCCATTAACCCTCAGTTCCTTAATTCCGCCCCGCAGGCATTCAATCAACAGCAGTCTTCGTTGGCAAACAACTTTCTTCAGGGAATCCCTTCAGACTTCCAACGACAAGGGAGTGAACAGTAAGCTATCACTTGGATTTGTATTTGTTCAAAATACGTTGGCTAATTTTCTGAAGGGCCAGGCTATTCAACTACTACCAGCATGATCTTTCAATTCAGTCACAAATGGCACCAACTGGCAACCAGGTGCTTCCATCTAGAGGTATGTCCAGACCAGTTGAAATCCATTGCATTAGAATTTAACACTGACTTTCCTAGGATTACCAGTACCGCAAGTTGTAATCACCAATAAGAAGGAAGCTCATAACAAGCAGCAAACGAAGACGAATTCTGCACATGGCCAAATGAGAACTGTGTCTAAATCAGACAGTGAAAGTTCGGATGAATCCGATCTTGAGATTGAAGCACCCGACGAGCCGTCGCCTATCCCTCCGATCCGTCCGACTGAGCCCGAGGCTGCAGCCCAATACGATACCCTTCAAGCTGTATGGTCACCAAGGAACAAATGGCCTGGCCCTGAGAAGGTCAAGAATGCGCTTGTAGCCTACAAAGAACTTGTCAAATCATTGAGAGATGCATGGAAGGAACAAGTTCAGGCGATGAAACTAGCGGAAAACCAAGACGACAACCAAAAAGCAACCAAGCTTAAAGAAAGGGTCATTTCGCAACGTCGAACTATGGACAAAATTGCGACCACAACACTGGAAATGGGTCATCCCAATATTGTTGACAAGTATGTATCCCTCTCCCCTCCCAACTCCTATATCTCACCCCACCCATCCCCCCTTCTATCTGGCTATGATGGCCACACAAATCCTCAAACTATTTGAGAGCACCTATAAATATTCCTGGAAGCATTGGATATGATAGCACTGTCACGGGCTAGAATAAAGGGCCATCGCTCCATTCGCCGGTGGTGGGGCTTGATTATGCATGCGTGTCCTGGATACATATATAAGAATACCGGATGGAGCAAAAGGGTCCCTATCCTATTGAGTTCCAGATATGCCCTTAGGTGGCTATCTGTGAATCCCATTGAAGTGGAATCGCTGCTATCTAGAAATTGGCTTAACTTGCAGCTTCGTGTGGCAAAAACTTGAAACATTGACATAATTGAGCTCAAATGACTGATTGTTAATTTCATGTAGGCTGGGAGAGCACCCTATGGTCGTGGCAGCTCTATATTCCTTCTTGGTCGACCGTTTCCAGGCAGCAGACTTTGCCGGGACTCTGACTATTAATTTGCTTGAGGTAAGTTTGACGTTTATCTTTGTGTCGAATCAATTGACTAACATGGAATAAGCTCTTCTCGCGTTTCTCAACTTTGACAGAAGACATGCTGCAAAAGACCAATCTTTCCAAGTTGCTGCCCAAGTTGCTCAAAAAGGGTGGCCAGCAGGTTAAGGACCTCACACAAAAGATCTTGGACAATGCTGCGGCCTCTACAAAGCGTAAACAGGAGAGTGAAAAGCCAACCAAAGAAGAGCACCCAAAGGGCCTTTTAGGGGATCAGCCTAAGGGAGACGCTGGAGCGAAGCGCCCCCGCGAGGCGGATAACAATCTGCAACCTGGCGCAAAGCGAATGGCAGTTGCCAACACCTTGAAGGATGCGAATAAACTTGCACCAGGCAATGGACCGGCCAAGGGAGCACAAAGTAGTAAACCAACCGGCGCTGCAGTGCCGCGCCCTAAACCCAATATCGTCGCCCCCAAACCAACAAGTCTCTTTGGCACTTTAAGCTCAGCGTCGAAGAGACCCGGGACCACAAATGCGGATAGGGCTGCTGCTGCGGCTGCAGCAAAGCCAACGTATGTACCCATGAAGAGAATGGTTGCGAGAATCACCTGTATTAACCCTTCGAATAGTGCTGCTCCTGAAAAGGAAAAGACACCAGCTCCGAAACCAGCTTTCTCTTTTGGTGACATTATGGCCGACTTGAACAAGCCAAAGCAGGCACCAGCTCCCAAGCCTGCCGAAGACCAGCCCCCGGAGACTGAAGCTGAGCGCACAAAGAGGTTACATAAAGAAGAGCGCCGTAAACTTCGCGTGACTTGGAAGCCCGATGATGCTCTTACTGAAATTCGACTATTCACCCACGATCCCGATGAAGAATTAGGTCCCGGCGACGGGTCCTTGCGTTCACGGGGAGACGTTAAAGGTGAAGGTAGTGTTCTTAAGCTTCACAAAGATTTGGACGAATTGGAAGAAGAGGACCTTGGTAGTATTCGCGAGACCGTATTCCAAGAAGGTTATACTCTTTCGAGTAGGTTATTGCTCCAAATAAATTCCGGATAATTACTGACTATCATAGTGGTCGATTTCGATTTCGGGGAATCAAAAGACGGCAGTTTCGTCAAACGTGGCGGCCCCCAGCTGCCAACAAGCCCCGAGAGAGAGGCTCAGGAGCATCGGGAATCTACTACCCTGATGGTATTCTATACCTCTCCTGCCGACATGCCTGAGACACCCAAGGAGCCACCGACTCCTGACCCCGACGAGATTGTTACTGAGGTATTGCCTTTCGGAGAGTTGCCCGATATGGTCAAGGTATGCTATACTTTTTAGAGTAGTGTAATTCAATACTAACCAAGGAACTACAGGTCCGCCAGGAACGTTATTACTCCTATATGAACCCCAAGCCTGCGGCTCCCCAACAAACCCAGCAACCGCAGCAACCTACTCCCGGGGACAGTGGATTTGACATTTCCAATTTGCTCAAGATAATCCAGGGTGTGCCTGGACAGGCGCAGCCCATGCCCATCCCACCGCCGCAGGCAACTCAACCCGGGGTCATGCCGGATCTCGAGAGGACTATCAACATGTTCCGTCAGCAACAACCTCAATCCCAGGTCGCCCCGGCCCCACCAGTACCCACTCCTCAGCCTCAAGGCCTTGACTTCAATGCGATCTTGAATGTCATGAAACAAATGCAGGCGCCACCTGCATACTCCCAGCCTCAGCAATCACAATCAGCAATGGCACCCAACCTCGGCGCCATGTTCGCTCAATTCGGTGGGCAGAATCAACAAGCTGGTGCTCTCCCATTCCAACAGCACGGCCATGACTATGAAGACCCAGAGCGCAAGCGAGGCCGCGAGGGTTATTATGACGACCAATCTAACTCCGATTCGTGGAGCCGCTCGAAGCGGACCAGAGTTGGCACGAACGAGGCCAAGCCTGTAAGTACAGTGTGGATTCAACATTTTATGATGAACAATTGGCTAACTCTTTTGAAACAGTATAAGGTGGGACTCGTTGCCTGCAGATTTTGGGCTGAGGGCAAATGTCGCAAAGGCGACAATTGCACTTTCCGCCACGATCCTCTCTAAATCAACACCATGTATCGCCACATGCTTCCTTTTCGACAGATACCCTTGTCCTGCTGTTTTCTACATTGGTACAATCTTCCTTTCTCCCATCTATGCATTACTATATTGGTGTATGGGGGGGTTTTTTTTCTTCTTTATCTTGTACTGGGTCATGGACATGCATTTTACAACTAGAACTCTCTAGTTGGCGTTCATCGGACGGCTGCGTTTCATGGTCTAGGAGGTCGGCACATATTGATTCGTCCTTTTTAAAATCCTTTGCATGCCCCCGGGTTCAGGCGTTTTCCTTTACTTTCCACTTGTCTCGCCTTTGTTTCTCGCTTCGCAGATGCATTTAGCGAAGGGCCCTTATATCTGGGGGCTGGTATTATGGCGCATGGATTGAGGGCGATGACAAAGAAATGTACAATTAGGATATCATTATTATTATTTTTTCACAGCCAAGAATATCTTCAGCTCAATGGTCTCTTTCATCTTATTTCTCAGTAGCGGAAACGTCGGACCAATGATAGAGGTCCCCGATTCTCATAGAACTCCCCGGGGCCCCGGGGGCCGCTTATGGAACTAACGGACAACATCGGACTTATATTGTACAAGCATGGATTCATCTCAGTCCCTACGAGATACCTGTGCTAATCCAGATTCTCTCTTTGCCCTTTCGGATGAGGACCTGATCCACCTCGTGTACAAGGAGTTTCCGGAGGAAATTGACCGTCTGCGACGGGCATACTCCATCCGAGATGGTCCCTGGACTCCTCCTAGCACTCCATCTCCATCCTACATTTTATACAATGAACACTACGATGAAGTCAATCGCACCCTTGTGGGGTTCCTAGCACTCCGCTGGATTCATACGGGGCAATATGAGACCTTCATCGGTTCACAGGCATCCATATCTCAACTATCGAGGACCTCATTTGATTGGATCCACGGATTCTACATGCACCTCATCACAGATGCGAACACACTCTTTACCTTAATCACCTCAATAATCATCAACGATCTAGGCAAAGACCCACAGCTAGCATCCGACTGCTGTGCAAAGACAGGTGTGGACATCTCAACTCTCAACCACGACGCCATTCTCCTCGCAGTCTGTAACACCGGCCTAGTCCCATCGCTGGACAAACTCCCAGACCAAGATAGAGACGATGTCCTCCGGGCGATCAAGCTCGGAGCGACCTTCAATTTTGGCCAACTGGCCCAGGCAGAAAACGCCCCGGCCTGTCTGTCCGGTCTACCCCGCATGAAGGGCCACGACCGCAGCTTCCAACTCCGCTTCATGGAACAACTGCTCGATATCGCCGGTGCTGCGGGGCACATGGACTGGACGTGTGCGAAGAAACTCACCCAGCCAATCTTTGACTCCTATCGCAATGTCTACGATGTCTGCGAGGGTGTCATTTCGGGCGCTCTGACCGTCCGCAGTGGGTATGACTTAATATTAATTCGACGTGCAGCGTTCCTGCGCGACAAGGACGTGCGAATATTCCAAGTGGAGGAGAATCCGGAGGACCGGGCATTGATGCGGTTGTTCTGTATGGGCAATGTGACTACGCAGGAAAAGGCGCTTTTGTATGAGGATGCGTGGCGTGCGTTGGAGGACCCGGTTAGGGAGACCCTGGCAAATGCTCTCAATCTCGATGGTCGGAGGGGCGAGCCTGCTGTTCAGCCGACGTATATTCCTGCTCTACTTGGCCGTATACAGGATGTGGATGCATTGGTGTGTACCCTGCATTACCTTGCTCGGGTCATGAGTGCGACCGACCTTGAAGACCCTTCGGCGGTGGTTATCGAGCGGAGTGTGTATTCAGTCCTGAGGCAGTTTGTTGAGAGTGAGGAGTTTCAGGAAGATCCGACTATCTTGGAGAGGGTTGATGTGCCTGATGGCGTTGTTGCTTTGACCACGGCCTCAATTTGATGTTTGTGTGTGTTATAGAGTTGACTTGTCGCCAATTTAACAATTTGATAAAAATTTACTTCCTATTTGCTTGATGTTCTCTACCATTAATCTTTCTCAGCAAAAAAGGAAAGGTCGTGCCCGGGATCGAACCGGGATTGCTGGTATCAGAAACCAGAGTGATGACCATTACACTACACAACCGAAATCGATGATAGCGGATTTAGGAGTGAGTAGATGAGCGAGTGGGTGAACAAGGAGATCATATAAGAAGTACAATGGGGTGATGTTGTGGTATATAGATGGATGATGTATAGATATAGAAGGAACGGTGGGATCATGCGACACTGGGAGATATTCAAACAGCTTGAAGTAACTACATATACTCCGTAGGTATAATAAGAGTGTTATATAACCAGTACAACGGTACAATACCTATGTAGATTCTTTTTATTCAATGTTAAAGTACAAATAGACCAATATATACATATCCACCTTGGAATAGGTAGATGCCCTTTTTCAGCTACATTAACATACATCGGGTGTTCTCGGTCCAAGGCGAAGAGAAAAGGTCTGATGGTGTCAGTCCGTCACAGACGAGGAGGAGAAGAGGTAGAGGTAGAAGACTGCTTCTTTTTGAGTTTGTCCAACCGCGTACGGTTGACATCGCCCAGACTTGCCAAGCTGATCTTCAACCAGTCGTTACGTGTAGCCTGCTCTTCAAGCGAGCTGCGCATGCGAACAACACCCTCACGATACAGACAATTATTCTCAAAGCGCCAGCTGCACAGCAATACCCGGAGCATGCCGCCTTCCCGCCCGGATATCAAGGCCACGACAGGTGGTCGCTCGGCGGAAATCACCGACACTGTCATGTCGCCCGTGTCCACGATAGTGAAGATGCGGTGCGTTTTAGGGAGCCCCAGTTCTTGAAACTTATTCTTCCAATAGTTATTATCGGGTTCATTGCTTATTCGGATCTCATGGTCCCGTAGTCCCCCAGAGAAGACAGTCGACGAGGCTGTATACGACAGGCGATCATTGAAATTACCATAGATGGTTTTTTCAAGGTCATGCAATGACATCGTGCCTTCGAAGCCGACAAGATGGTTGGAGCATCCTCTATCGTTGCAGAGCTTCCGCATCGCCCAAGGACTGAACCAGGAGATCACCCAAGCGAGTCCGAAGTACAAACCAATGGTCACTAGGTAATTAGGAACAATTGTTTTCCTAATAATTTGCATCACATCAATTGTCGGTTGATTTAGCTGTGATTGGAACTGAATGGTTGAAACCAGAAGCGCAATAGCGGACGAGAAGAGAGAAAAGCCAGCGGCTGCGTAAATGATAGCAGAATACATGATTTTCTGTGAGATAGAAGCACTCATGCCCGTCATGTTTTTGGCATAATTCAATCTCGGAAAGCGCTTCCATCGGATGGGGATGCCCCGGCAGCGATCTACGATGACCGTGGGCTCGTCTGAATCGTAACCAACACCAATCACATCACAGAGCGGTTTGATATCCCAAAGGTGAGTACCGTATTGATCTTGATCTGCGATATTGTGAAGAATCGTCTCACTGCCAGCTGGAGCGAATGTAGGCAATGTATCCACCGTGGGGTTTTTCGGGGACGGCCACAGACAGAGGAGACGCTCAAGCAGTTGATTGCTATCGTTCACGATGGATAGTCGCGCAATGGCCTGGAAGACATTATCGGAATTATGGGGGGTAATTCGATATGACAAAAGTCCCATCGCAGCGTAGGCCATATACCTGGTCGTGTACCCCTTGGTGGCGACGCTAGTTGTCTGCTTCGCCATGGCTTGGACAGCAAAAGTGAACAACTGCAGCTCGCTCAGCTGGAGACTGTTGGTATAATGATTGATGAGGTGGCCTATGGCGTCTTCTTCGTTTTTATTCGAGTCTGACTTGGGCCGCCAGAAGCTAATTTGCATGTCATTCAAAGTGAGTGCATGTGGCTCCAACAAAGACATAGAGGTCGAATGGGTGAAACAGTATCGGATTCTGTTGGCAGCGAGGAGGACTTCCGGAAATGTCCATATCCGTTCTCCCCATATTCTTTTGTCCTCCGCACTTTCAGTGGGCAGGACCACATATACTCGCTTCGCACAGCGGACTGCATCGCAAATCGTATTGACATCTCTGGTGTGCTCTGATTCATATTCACCATCTGGTACATTATCATCGCTCGAAACACAATCGACGTCCACCCAAAATGCTTCTATCCGCTCTTGCGGGTCTCTGTGACGGTTCTCGTGTCCGAGCATGCGCTCAGCCACTGGATACAACAGCTTCCGGAATTCGTCATCCTCTTTTTTGTCGAGATAATTGGCCCGAGAAAAACTCAAGAAGATATAGGGTTGCAGCATGCCCGTCTTTTCATCACGAAGATCATCAGTTTTCTTGGGAGCCCACTGCTTGGTAGTTTGGTCTTTGACCACCAAGCGTTTGGGAATCGTAAGACTGCCAATCTTTGACTGCCGTTGCTTATTATTGGGAGACTGATCCAGTCGATTCATTGCATGTTTGGGCCAGTGCCAGTAGAGATTCTGATACTTTTTGTAGGGCTCAGTGGAGTCATTCTCACTCCACGGGGATGTACAAATCTCGACAGAGAGCACAACTGGAATAACCCAAGATAGTGCCAAGGTGAGCAGAATCGATGTGATCCAGTGCAGGATTGATAGTACCAGGGTGTGCAGCATCAACGGGGTCCGGGATAGGATTTGTATGATGGTTTTCAAGATCCAGTTTTCCTGTCTTCGAGGCATATCATCCTCAACTTCCTCGTGTTTTTTGACTCGGACACCGTCGAAGCGGGGAAGACCAAACGGGTTCAAGCAAAGTTCGGCCAGGGTGATGATGAATGGGACTTTCCCGCGAATGCGGCGTCGCCCCCAGTGACGAGGGAGATAGTCGGGCTTGTCATAGATATCTGGAGTCGCCTGCACGACAAGTCGACGTGCATACCCTTTCTTTGTGCTGTAGTATGTGTCCATGTCGGTATATTTTTTGTGATCTTCGTCGCCATTAGGATTGATATATGTTTTTTTGCCGTGTCCCTGGTCAGCATCTTCCAGCTCCAGCAAGCGATCGTTGATTGTTCCCAAGCTGGCAGAAGGCCGTTTGAACCGCATTCCAGACGATCGATGGTGTTTACCATCATATCGCTTTATGAGATTTTCCTTTGCTTTCTCCGTGTCATTCTGCTTTTTCTCCATATCACTCTGCTTTTTCCGCCCGAAATGAAAATAACGAGCCATTTTTGGCAATCGAGACTCGGTCTCAGAGGTAGAAGAAGTAGGAATTTTCGGGGACGAGATTGCGCATCAAATCATTCGTCTAGCAAAGACATTGATACTGGAGCGTCTTCAGAAAAAAAAAAAAGGGAAAATTGTAAAGCTGTCTAATCTCTTTATTCCTAGAATATGAACCCATATTTATGGAGTTCATTTCCACCCCTATAGATGGGCAATCTTGAGGCTCAATTGTGATGGGAAATATGGATGTAATTGGTTGAGAAATGCCTCAGTACAGCCCGAATCAAAATGTATGCTGATACAACATGATGCACATTTTATGCATGTCTAGGGGGATGCAAACGATAAAGCATGTCAAACTGTATTGATGGCGCCAGTTTCGCCGTGTCAAGAGCCTTGGCGAGTCGTAAGCATTGCATTGGCGTCGAAACTGGCCAATTGCCAGTGCGCAATGTAACATTTTGCTTTTTCAAGGCGTCAGGTAGATCCCCTTGCCAAGCCGACAAATAAATCAAGAGTAAGCACCTAGGTATCTTGCACGCACATAGACAAGTTCTCATTTCCCAAAGGAGTTGAGCTGCAGATTGTAGAGTTTTGACCCCCAAAGAGGTTCGTATTCACGATCGCAATCAAATGAGGAGGTGGCATCATGCCCTGGTGGCTTGGTGACCTGGTGACTAGGTGAGGTACGGAGTAATTTGGACTTGGGTGCGCTATGAGTGACCCCTGTCATCTCTTTTCCTTTTCAGCCGCAGTTACAGGGTGGCATAGGGGGGCCAAAACTATAACCGTAGGAATGATAGCCATATCAGTAACCTCTTTTTTAGATCATGAGCAGCATCCTTTTTTCGAGTCGTCTTCATACCATAATACTTCATAACCCTTCATCCTATGTATCCCTGGAGTGAGCGCCTCAACTCTTGGGGTCGTGGAACGGGACTCAAGATCGATGCCCTCGGTCTTGTCACGCTCCTCGGAGCGGAGGAGATGGACCGCAGTATCGGGCGACTCGTGCCGAGCATATACCTCGAATACCTACCATTATTGGGTGCTTTTGTGATAGCCGGAAACCGATTCACCACGAAGAAACCCGGATTCGTTCTCTACAACATATCAGCGGGGATCATGACCACCGAGCTTGCCGGCTGGTTTTCGCGATGGCTCCAGACACAGGACTTCAAAAAAGTCCGGAGTATTGTCACATGGCACATCACGGAGAGACCGTGCAGATGGAGAGAGTTCGTCGTCGGCTTCTTGCTCGTCGGGTTGCCGGTGCACGGGATGCTCATCGCCCTGACTGTGTTAGCCGCGGACTGGTGGGGATTCGCCAATGTGATATCCATGGCCATTTCAGTGGCAGTGCGGTGTATAATGGTAGCACAAAATCAGGCCGGCATCGATGCGAACATCAAGGAAGCACAGGAAGAACTCCAAGGTTACCCGGCTAAGAGAGCCAAGTATGACGAGTCAATGGAGAGACTCGAGAGCCATCGCCATAATGGTCAGGCTATGGAGGGGGTCAAAATACCCGTCGAGCCTCAAGACCCAAACAAAATTGCCAAGGTCATTGTGTTGACAGAGGACTCAAGGGTTGTCACTCTTGCAGTCCCCGCGTATTTACCGAAATTGGCATTTGCAACCAATCCCCAGCCTCCGAACCAATACATATACCAGGCGTGTCAATGGATAGGGTGGGCCGCTTTTGCGGTGCATGTCATTAGTATCGGAATGGCGGCCTTGTACACGCAAATTGTCTCGGTGGTGGTGATTCTCGTTTCTACCGTCCTCACGGCTCACAGAGTTGGCTGTGAAGACTCCCGAATATGGGAATCCATCCGAAGTCACTGGGGCCATGAAGTCCAAGAAAATAGCTGCTGGGTTAGCCCAAACCTCAAGGCCACCGTATCTATATACCCCGAGGAGTATATGGATTGGCCCGAGTTAGAGGGAAATAAACCCCTCACCGTGCATGTAGGCAATGAAGGGAAAACTGGTCAACAATGGACCAGACCGATAGGTCCGTCCGACTTGGAATCTACTCCGATCTCGACAAAGAAGAAAGAAACTCGGCAGGACTTACTTGCTTGGCTAGATTTAACGACGGAAGAAGATAAAGTGCTGATCACTTGGGGGCTCATACCACATAGTTTGGGATGGCAAAATGTATATAGAGAGAAAAAGAATATACACCACGGGAGACTTGGGATGATAGGATTGGAATCCACCCATTGATGGGATGTGAAGGTTGATGTCTTGGAAAATCAGGGGGCCGTCCTTACCGCCCTTCTCTTCGTCTAACTTTGGATGAAGTTGTTCACCAACATAATTCTCAATGCTCATCTATAATTCATTAGCATCATTTACATGTCTTACGTTGTGATAAACCCTAAGCCATTTGCTTAATCTACCAAAACCCACCAATATGGTCTCCAACCCAGATGCCGACTTTGCTATATGCAACCACCTCATTATTGTTTGCTGTCATGCTATTTACACCGGGGGTTCACATCTTGGAGCCTCAGAAGACGAGTGGTTAGTGGGACCCGAATATGCTCTTTATAGGAAGACAGCACCTGATGCACCCAGCAGGCTGATTGAGCCCTTCCAAAAGGGGGAAACACCCACATTCATCGATCATGTCAAAGCTGGATTGAAAGCTCTAGCAGAAGACCCTAATGGCCTGCTTGTGTTTTCTGGGTAAGAGGCTTTCATACTATCCTTTTCAATTTCCTCTCGTTGATCCACCGCATAGAGGACCTACCAAAAAGCCTAGAACTGAGCTCAGTGAAGGTCAATCTTACCTTGTAAGGCGCTCGAATTCCCTAAAAGCAATCACCCAGGAAGCTCATGTATAGCGACATCCAGAATCTGGCGAGAGACAACGACTACTTCCAAGAAATGTCCACTCTCCCCTCAATTGACCCATCAAGAGTCATCGCAGAAACCAACGCTACAGATTCATACCAAAACCTATTATTCTCCCTAATACAGTTCCGAGTATACACAGGCATTTATCCACGGAGAGTCACAGTTGTGACGCACGAGTTTAAACGCGTTCGATTTATGCAGTGCCACTTTCCAGCCGTGGGGCTCGTCCCAGTTGGCCTGGAACAAGAAGACCATGCGCACAAAGTTGCTGTGATAGGCATCAATCCACCAGAGGAAATCACTCCAGCAGAGACCTTGACTAGAGGCGAGGCTATGAATGGGATTGGGCTTTGGAGAGAAGATCTTTACGGAGTGAACCCGGATCTGGTAGGCAAAAGGGTAAAACGAGGCTGGTCTCCTGGAATGGAAAATGATATATTCTCCCATCTGGGACTGGGAAATGTGGTGTTGCATCTAATCCGCTATGATGGGGGTGATCATTGCAATAAGTGGTTCCCGAAGCGAGAGAGCTTGCCTTGGTCTTATACTAGACATGATACAACCAAGAGGCCTTGATTTTGATTGAGAACAAATATCAAGACTTCTGGTATGATAAGTGGAAGAAGTCCTTGATCCTTTCCCGAAACGCCAATCCATAGTATCCTTCGTATTTGATCATAATGTGCCACCGAGGGCTCAATCCGCCAGCCGGTAGCTGACCAGAGTCCCAACTCGGTGGTTGTTTGTGCTGAAGCTCCTCAGTTGGACCTTCTCTGCGTTCTTAATTTCCTTGGCATCACTGTCGCCCCATTCCACAGGCACATCTGAATCGGCGTCGGCATAGACAAGTACATTGAAGGTGCAGTCGCCATCAAGGACGGGGAGGAAGGTGACAGATGCAGTGATTTGGCGGAAGATGGCTTGGATCTCCTCCTGGATTTGCTTTTCTGTCTTCTCGATAGGCTCCGCGGGTTTTGCCTCTCTTCAAGACAAATATGTTAGATTAGTGAGATGATCATGATAAGCTTACAGTCGACAAACTTACCCCGGTGTACTGTTCTCTTTGTCGCCCGCTTTCTGCGAGCTCTTGCTTTTGGATTGCTTGCCAAAGATTTCGACCTATTCCATCACGTTATAGTCAGCCACAGACTCGGATGGGAGAGTGTCGAATGCATACGTCAAATTGCCATCTCTCCACATGTTCACCGGTCTCCTTGCTCGTGATAACTACCACAAGCTTTGAGATCTTTCCTCCCTGCATCCATTCCTTCAACTGGGACATGATCTTCTTGATGTAGGCTTTGACCTGGTCGTCGGCCGAAACTGCTAGGAGGTTAGGGTTGTCGATCGATTAAGTAGAACACGGTTCACGAACCCAGCATATTGAGGCCATATTTTTTAATGCTATTTCCAATTAGCTTGCTCCACTGTAGTAGGCAAAGTTGAGAGAGCATACTTACGTTGTGAAATCCTCGGGGGGATAGACTCCTCGTTGGAAGCTGAATACCCAATGCGATCAGCGAGTGTTTTGGATCGAGTACGATTAGCAACTCACAGGATTGAATTAATCGAGTATTCAAACTGAGACTGTTAGTACTCGAACTCCATTGACGCAACCACACGGGCGACTCACGAATTCGGAGACAAGCTTGGCCGATCCTGTTATCTTGTAAGCTTTGTACAACCAGGAGACCTACATAAGTAGAGGATGGGTGCAAACCTTTGATTGACAGCTTGTGCACCTTTGACTTCTCCTTGACTTCCGGCATGACGAGCTTGTAGATGAGGACTTTGAAGGTGAAAGAAAGGTTGAGCTTTGTTTATGTCGAGTGGTCACCGCAGCAATAAACAGTCACCGCCCGCGCGTCCGTTTTTTTCTCCGCAAATCGTGACGAGACCAACCAGCACTAAAGCGCTAATCGATTTCCCCGCGGAGACACTTCGATTCGACGCTTGCATACCATCAGCCCCTCCTATGCCACCGCAGAAGTCCCAATGCGAGGATGTCTGCAGTTAGGCCGATGGCTGAGCGCAGCGCCGAGATGCCAGGCCGCGAGTCTCCGACCAACTGTCTTTTCTGCGTATAGTTATAAAAGGAGTTTCTCTACTACTACGGTCTACTATGGACGTCCGAAAACGACACACATGAAACTGGACGTCAACCTTGAGAAGAGAATCGCGGCAATCCCAATCGAACGTTTTCGCAATTTCTGCATCGTTGCACACGTTGATCACGGCAAGAGTACACTTTCCGACCGTTTACTCGAATTGACCGGTACAATTGAAGCGGGCATGAACAAGCAAGTTCTGGACAAACTTGATGTTGAGCGAGAGCGAGGAATTACGGTCAAAGCACAGACGTGCACTATGATCTACAACCATAAAGGAGAGGATTATTTGCTACATTTGGTCGATACACCTGGTCATGTGGACTTCCGTGCTGAGGTGTCGCGAAGTTATGCCAGTTGTGGTGGAGCGATCCTCTTGGTTGACGCCAGTCAGGGTGTTCAGGCGCAGACAGTCGCCAATTTCTACTTGGCCTTTGCGCAAGGCCTCGAGTTGATTCCCATTCTCAACAAGGTCGATCTACCCTCATCGGATCCAGAGCGGGCTCTGGAGCAGATACGAAACACATTCGAGATTGATACAGAAAATGCGGTGATGGTCTCGGCAAAGACTGGATTGAATGTTCCGGCTGTGCTACCGACGGTGGTCGAGAAGATCCCTGCGTAGGTTTAACCAGTAGCTTCCCAAACTGCTGTTTTGATGCTGACTGTATGCTAGACCTATCGGTGATTCTAAGAAACCGCTTCGTATGCTCCTCGTGGATTCCTGGTACGACTCCTACAAGGGTGTGATCTTGTTGGTTCGTGTTTTCGACGGTGAGGTGCGTGCAGGTCAGCAGCTTATATCTTTCGTTACCGGTCTCAAATATTTTGTCGGTGAAGTCGGCATCATGTATCCGACTGAGACCGCGCAAACCGTTCTCCGTGCAGGTCAGGTTGGATACATCTACTTCAACCCAGGCATGAAACGGAGTAAGGAGGCCAAGATTGGCGACACCTTCACAAGAGTCGGTTATGAAAAAATCGTCGAGCCTTTGCCTGGATTCGAAGAGCCCAAATCGATGGTCTTTGTGGCTGTATACCCCGTGAATGCGGATCTCTTCGAGCACCTGGAGGACAGCATCAACCAGCTGGTCTTGAACGATCGAAGCATCACAGTACAGAAAGAGTCCTCTGAGGCTTTGGGCGCCGGTTTCCGTATGGGCTTCTTGGGAACCCTTCACTGCTCCGTGTTTGAAGACCGTCTACGACAGGAGCATGGTGCCAGTATCATCATCACACCACCCTCCGTACCAGTCAAGGTCGTGTGGAAAGGTGGCGCCGAAGAGATTATCACTAATCCCGCCAAATTTCCCGATGATGATAGCGTACGACTCAAAGTTGCCGAGGTTCAAGAGCCATATGTTTTGGTCACTTTGACATTCCCAGAAGAGTACTTGGGAAAGGTGATTGAGCTTTGCGAGGCCAACCGTGGTGAACAACAAAGCATTGAATACTTCACAGCGACTCAGGTCATTATGAAGTACGAGCTGCCCTTGGCGCATTTGGTTGATGATTTCTTTGGAAAATTGAAGGGAGGTACCAAGGGCTATGCCAGCCTGGACTACGAAGAATCTGCATGGCGAGCCGGCAACATTGTCAGGCTACAACTCTTGGTCAACAGGGAGCCAGTGGACGCTGTAACGCGGATTATGCACTCGAGCCAGGTGAGCCGACAAGGCAGAATTTGGGTAACCAAGTTCAAGGAGCATGTTGACCGGCAGCTTTTCGAGATCATCATCCAAGCTGCTGTTGGCAAGAAAATCATTGCTCGTGAGACTATCAAGCCTTACCGAAAAGACGTGCTGGCAAAATTGCATGCTAGTGATGTAAGTCGGCGACGAAAGCTGCTCGAGAAGCAGAAAGAAGGCCGCAAGAGGTTGCGAGCAGTTGGAAATGTGGTGATTGAGCACAAAGCTTTCCAGGCATTCTTGGCGAAATAAGCATGTAAATTAGCAACCAAATATACTGTATAACATTATTTCTGAGATATCAAAATTTATACATGGAAAAGTCCATTTCACAAATTCAAGCTTCTTACCGCTTTTTCCCGCGCTCTATCTCGAAAGCTTGAAAAGGGAGCCAATATATGTAGAAAAAAAGACTTCTAAAAAGGCATATAAAAAGACTTCTAAAAATACGACCAAAAAGACGAGTAAAAAGACACGACAAGGCCGCATAAGTGGCTGACTATTCTTGTCGTTCACATAGAGACGTTTCTACAAAGCTGCAGATCACTTGTGCCAAGCGGTGAGAGCTTTACCGGCAGAAAAAAAGTTCATGTCAAACCCCGCCATACAACTTCTTCCTCTGCTCATTCTCAGTTCACTTCATTGTGCCGAAACACCCTCGCCCAAGATCTGTGGCTGCTGATTGTAAACCCACTAACACAATACCGGAGTTAATTCTTCTTCGAGCCTGAAATCTTGTTCCTAGCGGCTGAAGTCCGCCTATGCTGATCGCATCGCCTTGAGTCACCCTGCCATGCTCCGCATTTGACGACGGCCATGCAGCCTCCAGAGGGTGCGCAGGTAGACCTGGGCAAGGCCCAGGTCATTGACAGCGTTCCTAAAGTGATCAAAGAACTGAAATTTGGTGTCTTGTACGCAGTTCACTCACATGTGCTTGTCACAAGCGTTTGTCGCAGACTGATCGCTAATGAAGATTTATGTTTCCAGAACCAACGATGACATTGTCGGCCAAGCAGTGGTTGAAGTTTCTGACCGAAAATTTTTCGACTTGGACCAGACACGAACGGTCGTTGCGAATGGACCTCTCGACCAGCGCATGGGTATCTCGAACAAAACTGATTCTTGCGCCACATGTGGAAACAACCTGAAAGATTGCAATGGTCATTTCGGCCATGTGAGACTGGTCCTACCATCCTTCCACGTCGGTTATTTCAAGCGCGTTATTTCGATCCTGCAGGAAATTTGCAAAGAATGTTCGAACATTCTGCTCCCCGAGGCGGAGCGCCGATCCTATCTTCGCGATATGCGCCGACCGGGCCTTGATAACCTCCGCCGGACACAGATCGCAAAGCGCATCAACGAACGGTGTCGGAAAACCCGTCAATGTACATACTGTGGAGCGATCAATGGTGTCGTGAAGAAGACCGGAACAAGTGCGCTGAAGATTACCCACGACAAATTCCGTGCATTCAATGTCTCGGTTTCCGTCAAAAAGCAAACACCGATCAGCAAGGATGTCTTTGATAACTCTTTCCTCGAGGCAAGAGGCGCAAACCCAGAGGTCGAAAAACACTTCAAAAAGGCGCAGGATGACATGAACCCCCTTCGCGTCCTTAAGCTATTCAAGAAAATGTCCGACTCTGACTGTGAATTGATTGGCATGAATCCAAAGGAGGCTCGTCCGGAGATGTTCCTCTGGCAATTCATTCCAGCTCCACCGGTTTGCATTCGACCTTCAGTGGGACAAGATGGTGCATCTACAGAAGATGACTTGACCGCCAAGCTAGGTGACATTGTGCAGAGCAATATCAATCTTAAGAATGCCCTGCTCAAGGGCGCTCCAGTCCAGACAATCATGGAGTGCTGGGACTACATGCAGCTTCAAATTGCTGTCTACATCAACAGCGATGTGCCCGGGCTTAACAAAGCTGATCTCGGAAAACCAATCCGAGGCTTCGTCCAACGCTTGAAGGGAAAGCAAGGTCGTTTCCGTGGAAATTTGTCAGGAAAACGTGTTGATTTCTCTGGGCGAACTGTCATTTCACCCGATCCCAACTTGCGAGTTGATGAGGTCGCTGTTCCGGAGCTGGTGGCAAAGAACATGACTTATCCCGAACTAGTGACCAGATACAACAAGGAGAAACTACAGCAACGGATTTGCAATGGTAGCAACAAATGGCCCGGAGCGAACTTGATCGTGAAGAAAGGAACTGGATTCAGACAGATGTTGAAGTACAGTAACACTCAGCGTATGGCCGATGCGCTGCAAGAAGGCGATCTAGTTGAGCGTCATCTTGAAGACGGAGATATTGTGCTGTTCAATCGACAGCCTTCCCTCCACAAGCTCAGTATTCTATCCCATTTTGCCAAAATCCGACCCCATAGAACTTTCCGATTGAACGAGTGTGTCTGCAACCCTTACAACGCCGATTTCGATGGAGATGAGATGAACCTTCACGTGCCGCAGACCGAAGAAGCCCGAGCAGAAGCGATGGAGCTCATGGGCGTGAAGAACAACTTGGCCACACCCAAAAACGGAGAGCCCATCATTTCTGCCATCCAGGATTTCATCAGTGCCGCCTACGTGTTGAGCAGCAAAGACAATTTCTATGATCGTGCCTCCTTCACGCAGATCTGTCTCTATATGCTTGGCCCTGAAACGAGGTTCGATCTCCCACCACCATCAGTCTTGAAGCCCCAGATGATGTGGACTGGCAAACAAGTCTTTAACATTCTTATGCGCCCCAACACATCCGACCCTGTTATGGTTAACTTGGACGCCGCCTGCCGTGAGTTCAAGATGCCCAAGGATGGTCGTCCCAAGGACTTGGACCCCAATGATGGCTGGCTAGTCATTCGCAACTCGGAGGTCATGTGTGGTGTGATGGACAAGTCTACAATTGGTTCTGGAAAGAAAGACAATGTTTTCTACATTATGCTCAGAGATTTCGGCCCACCGGCAGCAGCTGAGGGCATGAACCGTTTGTCAAAACTGTCCGCCCGATGGTTCACCAACATCGGCTTTTCAATTGGTATTGGAGATGTCTACCCTAGTGCAGGGCTCGTTCAGTCGAAAAATGATCTTGTTGAGGCAGCGTACTCGCAGTGTGACGCTGTCATTGCTAAGTACAAGGCGGGCACTCTGGAGAAGTATCCTGGATGTGACGAATTGCAAACCATGGAGAACCAGATCTCCGGTATTCTCAGTAAGGTCCGTCAGCAAGCTGGTGACGAGTGTATTATGCAGCTGAGCAAGTACAACTCGCCCCTGATCATGGCCACTTCCGGATCCAAGGGTTCTAGTATCAACGTGTCCCAGATGGTTGCCCTTGTCGGTCAACAAATTATTGGTGGTCAGCGTGTACTGGATGGTTTCCAGGATCGTACCCTACCGCATTTCCCGAAGAATGCACGACAGCCTCCGTCGAAGGGTTTCGTTCGCAACAGTTTCTTCTCCGGACTGGAGCCCCCAGAGTTCATTTTCCACGCTATGTCCGGTCGTGAAGGTCTGGTCGATACAGCTGTCAAGACCGCTGAGACTGGTTATATGTCTCGTCGTCTGATGAAATCTCTTGAAGATTTGTCATCGATGTATGATGACACCGTCCGTAACTCGTCTGCTGCTATCGTTCAGTTCCAGTACGGTGACGATAAGTTGGATCCCGTGGATATGGAGGGTAAAGCCAAACCCGTCCACTTCGATCGAACATTCATTCACTCGGAATCTACTACGTACAAAAATGATGAGCGAAGCTTGTTGCCGATGGAAATGATGGAAGTCTGCGAACAGATGCTTTCAAAGGAACGTGCGAAGCTAAACCGCAAGGACTTGCTCGGCAATGATCTGGCGTACATGGACCGCAGCGATCACGGTATCGATCAATTCGAAAGTGCCCGCGATTTCCTTGACTCAATTCAGGAATACGTGCAAAAGAGAGCCGACAAATTGATCTCTCGAGGTGGTGATATTGACCCGTCCGACCAGCGGAGTCGTAAGGCCTTGGATCATACAGGCAAGCTGACAGAGACCACACTGAGGGCTTTTATCACTGCTTGTTTGTTGAAATACAAGAGAGCCCAGGTCGAGCCCGGCCACGCTGTGGGTGCCGTTGGTGCCCAGTCCATTGGTGAGCCCGGAACGCAAATGACCCTGAAAACTTTCCATTTCGCCGGTGTCGCCGGAATGAGTATCACGCAAGGTGTACCTCGTATCAAGGAAATTATCAACGCCTCCAGAGAGATCAGTACTCCCGTCGTGGCTTGTGAACTGGTCAACAAAGAAAGCACCATCGCTGCTCGTATCGTGAAGGGACGTATTGAAAAGACCTTCCTCAGCGACGTCATCCACTCCATCACGGAGGTTTGGTCCCCCGACGATGCTTACTTGAAGGTTGTTCTGAACTGGAAGACTATCGAGGATCTGGCGCTGGAGATCACGACGCCGCAGATCGTTGAAGCGATCAAGACCAACAAGCGCTTCAAGGGTGGTGATCTCAAATTCTCATGCAAGCAAGCCTCAATCAAGGTCCACATGGATCTTGATCCGGCCAGCAAGGCGGGTCTTTCCAAGACGGAGATTGCCGCCACCAGCGTTGATCCCTTCCTCCGCTTGAAGCATTTGAAGCGCATCCTTCCTAACATCCAAATCTTGGGTCACCCACGTGCCACCCGTGCTATTATTCGCACGGACGAGACCTCGACCACGAACACTTTGCTCGTGGAAGGCTACGGATTGAGGGAGTGTATGACTACGATGGGCGTGGATGGCCTTCGCACCCGGACCAACAACATTATGGAGGCGCGAGAGGTTCTAGGTATTGAAGCCGCTCGAAGCACGGTCGTCGTCGAAATCAGTGAAGTCATGAAGGACATGGACATCGATCCTCGTCACATGCAGCTTCTGGCCGACGTGATGACCTACAAGGGTGAAGTGCTCGGTATTACGCGTTTCGGTCTGGCTAAGATGCGTGACTCGGTGCTTCAGCTTGCTTCGTTCGAGAAGACTGCGGATCACCTTTTCGATGCCGGTGGTCTCGGTCGCACCGATCTCATTGAGGGTGTATCGGAATGTATTATCATGGGCAAGACGGTGTCACTGGGTACTGGTGCTATGGAGGTTGTGCGTAAGCTCAACTTCTACCAAGGCCAGATTGGCCCACGCAAGACGGTCTTTGAAGATGCTTGGACTGAACATTGTGAGGCACCTCTGACAAGAAGACCCAAGAGGAAGGTCCGATGAAGGTGACTGTGACTCTGTGACTGACTTTGTGACACTGTGCATTAATTTCGGCGTTAAGAATTTGGCCTTGTGGACAAGGCTTGTACATGTACTTACCTGAGCGGGTGAATTTCATTGACGTTATGATCAAATAGTTTTTTCTTTCTTCAATTTCATGTCCTTTGATCCTCTCTACATTGTTCACAGGTGGATTATTAGGGCTATATAATAAGGCATCAAATACTCCCCGTGTATACACACAACTTCCAAGGTTCGAACCTATCACAATCCTAAAAAAGAAAATCCAAACTCGGGGTTGTGTACGGACGTGAAGCTAATTTCCAACACGACTGTAGAAAGATCTAGGGACAAGCTTCTCAGGTTTATATTCAAATATCCATGGATTCTACCTTTTTTTTGTTTTTACACAAAGTACAAGAAGATCACAACATCCCTCAACGGAATGTCTCGGATTCTCTACTTATAGGTACTCCCGGACCGAAATACCCAAATATTCTCGGGAATATCACAAAGATTTCTTTCTTTTCTTTTCTTTTTTTTTTTCCAACAGCTGCATTCAGCCGAAAAGAGATATTCATATATTCCAAAAATACGAGATTCAAGGGCCCTTTAGGGTCAGAGCAAAGGGTCGGGGAGGTCTTTATTGGGAAAAGAAAAACAAAGACATCAAATCACAGAGAACACAGCCCATGTCCGGAGTGACCAGGGAGTGAATGGTCCAATCAGCATCGTGAAACCCCTGAGGCAGCCATGGGTGTTAGCCTTTGGCCATCACATCGCCTCGACAGTTTCTTTGTTACCCATTGCCTTATTTGGCCACGCCACATCCGTAAGCATTCGGTGGGTTGGATGTTTTCTTTGTCTGCTTGGGCAGTGGACCGTCTCTCTTTCTCGAAGGTATTGATTTCTAGCTGAATATCCGTGGGTCGCACTTAATCTTTTACACCTCCCCTCATCTATCTCCCCGGCCTCCCCGAAAACAACCCGGATTTGCACTGTGGATGATCATGGAGTTTGGCAACCCAAGAATCCCTAGGAAGCGCGAGATCCGAACACGAGCCCCGACAGCCTGTCAGACCTGTCGGCTGCGCAAGACTCGATGTGACAATACCAGGCCGACCTGTAGCTACTGCGCCTTGCAGGGGATGGAGTGCAACTATCCCGAAACATCGCCACAGCAGAACCAGTAAGATATTCTCATTGTCCATGGGTGTGAAGGAGTGGCGGGGGGAGGACAACACACTAAGCATTGACATTATTCTTAGAGTTGGGTTTGACCCTGGCAATCCATCGAATAATGAGGTGCTCCAACGACTGAATCATATCGCCGGTTTACTGGAGAACTTCAAATCCGAAGGCTCCACCAGCTCGACTCGTTCGCTCAAAGAAGGATTCTTTGAATTGGCTATGCAGAACCCTAGCCCCGTAGCCGAGTCATTGCCGGGGAGCAATCCACCTAGCACCAGCACTGGTAGTGTCGATGATCGGGGAACCGATAATGATCCCCGAATCCTTTACATGGCTAGTTCCGGGGAGAACATGCTCCGATGGCCCATCTTCAACAAGGTCATCACCGAAGCCGAAAAGCATATCCGATCCTTTCTCCTCGACTCGCTGGATAACCAGCCCCGCAGTATGCAGGCACCCCGACAGGTGGGGATCGGAAGCTTTGTCGATGAGATCCCTAGACTTTGCAGGAAGTACTTCCTACTATGTCACCGAAGAAACCCGATAGTCGATCTAGATAGTCTAGACCGCTATGCCAAGGAGGTCACTGTCCAGGGTCTTGGATGGGATGGCCCCTCGTGTCAAGTGGTATGTCAGCTCCTCTTTCCTTTTTTAGGAAGTCCAAGTCCCACTTGAACTAAATCATGTCTCTAGTTGTTAGCGTGCGCCTTAGCTTCGTGCACATCCTCGAAGTTTGTCCCACTGTCAGAGGACATGCCAGCGAATCTCGATGCACTCCAAGCGCCCCCAATGTCCGATGCCAATCTCGATTTGGCTGAAACGTATTTCCACGCAGCAAAACAGAGATTCGGTTTCTTGCACACCTCTCCAACAGATATTCAGTGCTTCCTTCTTGCTGGAAGCTACCATAGACATGCCATACGCCCTCTGCAGGCTTGGTTCTGTTACCAGCAGGCATCTTGCAGATTAGAAGTTCGTTTGCGGTCGCTGTGTAGAGAACAGTGGACCGCTGATGACAATTACCATAACCTGGAGTCCAGACTATACTGGTCATGTATCCAAGCGGAACAGTAGGTTCTTCTCGCCGGGATTTTATATGATCATCAACTAAGTATTGTCAACAGTGAGATGCAGAGCGAACTCCCTCTCTGGAGCAGCGGTCTTGAAAGCCTAGGCTATTCAGACCCATTTCCCAAATTCTCTCGCAGATCTCCTTCCTCGTATGACCAAATGGATGAGGATCAAGATTTCGCAGTCAGACCAGGTTTTGAACTAGATGGCACCGAAGAAGAGAAAGGCTGGAAATTCTACATCGGGTCTATCTGTAATCGTCGAACCACCAATGACATAGTGTCTGACATGTGGCGTCAAGGCGAGAAAGGCTGGACCAAAGATATCCCCGATCTCCTACGAAAGACCATGGACGCAGAACGTGTTGTAACATCATGGTACGAGCCACCAGCCCCGAAGTCCCCCGAACACAAATTTAAATGTCTCCGACTCGCCTTGCTAACTCTTCCCAAAGGTACCAAATCTCGCTAGCGGGGATCCAGTCTGCAAAAGACAACCCAGATCTGAGGTTCTTCTTCCGCGGACGGTACCACATGGCACTGGAGAGGATCTACCGACCAGCATTCTACCTTGCAATGCATTTCCAGGGTATGCCAGCGTTCATCAGAAAGAACAACCAATTGTGGGCCGAAGTGTTCCACTTGGCGCAAAAGGCCATTGACAACTGCGTCACACTCATACCAAGCTACTGGTATCAGTTCCGACATGAGTGGATCTGGAACGTGGTTCGTGCCAGCTTCGCCTGTGCTGTGCACATTCTCGGGGCTGTCTTATTCCAGCTTGAGGCGTCTCGGGACCCTACTACGTGGCAGGTGCGGTTACCGGTGAATTGGACTGCTTTGGTGAGGCTGTCGATTCGAACGTTGAAGCATTGGTCGGCGGAGTCTACTGATCTAGAGGTTATGGCGTCGACTCTTGAGAGGATGTATCAGGGTACTTGTCGGTTGGCTAACGTGCGCCCTGATCTTCATCTACTTTGATTTAATTGTTAATACGGAGATATGGAGAAAAGGGGTATACATATAGGGGTTTGTGAGTACTCATGTGTCCACATAATTATGAGATACTAGTTATGCATTGATGATTTCAAATTTATTTTTATTTTAATTTAATTTACATGTAAATTGCTTCTATTTCGATCAATTGACCTCTATTTAACATATTAACATATTAACATACATATTAACATATTCAATCCAACTATCAACATCCAAATAATCCCAGCTGGTTATGTATACAACTGGTTATACTCCGACAATCCGCCCCACCACAACTTTTTCCTTCAACTTCATCGCTTCATCCCTTTCCCTTTCCCACCTTTCCACTTCTCCTCTTCAACTCTCTCACAATGGAAGAATATAAACCCCCACCTCTCCCCTCCCCCTTCAACAATACCACACCACCGCCAACCCTCCTCACCCAAGGTGCCGAAGCCCACCTCTACAAAACCACCTCCCTCAACCCCTCCATCCCCGCCGCGCTCAAGATCCGCCCCTCAAAACCATACCGCCACCCAATTCTCGACCGTCGCCTTACCCGCCAACGTATAACCTCAGAAGCACGATGCCTGGCGAAACTCGTACGGGAGGGCGTCAGCGTTCCAGCCCTCCTAGCCCTGGACTGGGAAGGCCACGGCGGCACAGAAGGCGGGTGGGGCGGCGCCTGGCTAATGATGGAGTGGATTGACGGGCCTGTGGTGCGGGTAGTTCTCGAGCAGTGGGAAGCATGGATGAAGCAGAACCAAGACTCGCTGGATTCGTCACAGATCGAGAACGAAGAAGCGCGTGTGCGCGACTTGTTGAGGAAGATGGGCTCTGCTATCGGTGTCTTGCACAAGGCTGGTGTTGTGCATGGAGACTTGACTACGAGTAACCTCATGCTGCGACCATCTGCGGATGCAAGTGGCGCTGTTGATGGCGCTGGCTCGCCCTCCACAGAGGGTGATGTCGTGCTGATTGATTTCGGTCTTGCGTCGCAGAGTAATCAGGATGAGGACCGGGCTGTTGATTTATATGTGTTGGAACGGGCGATTGGGAGCACGCATCCGCGCTCGGAGCCTATGTTTGATGCGCTGATTGCGGGTTACCGGGATAGCTACAAGGGGGCTGTTTCTGCGCTGAAGAGGCTGGAGGATGTGCGCATGAGAGGGCGGAAGAGGAGTATGCTTGGTTAAGCCAGTCTCGTTTGATTCTAGAGATGGATGCAACCGTCCCACACACCAGCTATGATTGATTTAAAGCAAAAAAAGAAACGCCACGCTTGTCACGACAAATATCCATATTGACGACGCAAAGAAGAAAAAAAAAAAAGAAGCATTCATGACCGGTCCTTGAGACATGTGCCGACATCAGCCGACGCGAAATACCCCTTGTTCTCGACTACTCCGCGATCCTTGACGACTGCCGTGTACTTAACTACCCACTGCGGCTCAACATCTCCCTGGATACCATCGTTGGCCTCGGGAGACGAAGCCAAGATACCCGCACCGCTCTTCTCGACGGGACCGAGCAGTTCCCGCGTCGTGCCGACAGGAAGAATATCATGGCAATCGTTATGGGTGAGGAGTTGAATCTTCTCTTGTTTCGCATAGAGAATCAAATGTTTAGGAACGACACAGCAATCCTTAAGATTGATCTGATCGACCGAGGGCTTGACCTTGGTATGCGGGAGGAATCGAGCCAAGCGTTCGCTGCCGAACTCCGCGACTCCCAGCTGGGCGATCACGCCCTGCTCGTGCAGCGACTCCAGCACCTGCCATGTTTGCACCAGGCTGTCGAAGTCGTCCGGTTCACCGTTGCTCGTTTCGTTGTCTTCTTCTTCGCTGTCGTCGTCTGCATCGAACAAGATCCCCGGGAACGAGACGATCAATAAATCAATAGACTTGACGTGTAGTTCCTTCAATACTAGATCAATTGCCTCTCTGGTGTGTGCGCACCGCCTCGACACCGGGATTCCCGGTAGGTAGAATAGCTTCACTGTGATATCGTATTGGTCGCGCTCTTCTGACAGACCGGGCTGTGAGAAGTCGATCGCGGGGATATAGAGACCATTTTCGGTCTGTAGGGTCCATGAGGGCGGATGCGATGCGGCTGCGTGACCATTTGTCTCGGCGCCGTTAGCCGGTGAGGTTTCGATTTGTTGCGAGGCAAGGAAGTTGGATCGAAGTGAGTTGATTAGCTCAACGTTTGATTTCTGGGTCAAAGGCTGGCGAATGACGGATTGCCGTCCAGCTTGCATAATATTCCTGTGACAGTTGAGTGACTTTTGATTCGAGGCGCATCGAATGACACTACTTACGAACTAGATAGAATCAACTTCATGATGGAAGAATATGTGAGAACTTGAGATATAGATGTATTGAAATCTAAATTGCAAGTGTCAAGCGACAAGATGAAGATCGGAGTGCGAGAAAGTTGAAAGTTGAAAGTTGAAAGTCGCAAGTTCACCCCGCGGAGAGCCCCTCCTACGGGGCCTCTGACAAATCCAACGTTCCTCCGGCTTCCTCTACTCTACGCTACCACTTCACCCATCTAACCTGCAACCATCTACTTCAATCCTCATCAACAGTCGGATCCCAGTCCGTGGGAGAATACTCTCCCGTATCAAGCAACTTCATATCCTCATCCGCCAATTCAAAATCAAAAACATCAGCATTCTCGCGAATGCGCTTCGGCGTAGTAGACTTGGGCAGAGGCACAAATCCCTAAGAAACCAGACCATTAGCATACCCAATTCTATATTATATTCTTTGCCCTGAACAAACTCGATCCTACTTACCATCTGCAAACTCCACCGAATCAAAACCTGCGCCGGTGTCTTCCCATACTTGTTCCCGATAGAAAGCAACACGGGCTCCGTCAACCGACTCCCATGCGCAAGAGGCGAGTACGCCTCAACAACAATCTTCCTCTTCTGTAGCCACTCCACGATATCTGAGTGGTCCAGCCACGGGTGCAGCTCATACTGACCGACATCAATCTGACCACCCCCACCACCCTGGATGTAAGCCTCCAGTTCTTCGAGGTGGTGGATGCCGTAGTTGGATACACCGATGGATTTCACTTTGCCTGCTTTCTGGGCTTCGACCAGTGCATCCCAGGAACCCAGACGGGCTTCTTTGCCGCCGTAGGGTGCATGGATTAGAATACTGTTGGTTATGTAGATCCAGCGGTCAGATTGTACATTCCATTCCCATGGGGGATATATGTTTGCTATTCTCGGGGAAACTTACAGGTCAAAGTATTCCTGCGATGCTTCTCGTAAACTGGAGTTAATAGCTCGCTTGGTAGATTCGTAGCCCATTGATCCTGGTGGGATCTTGGTCGTAAAGAAGATCTGCGATCGATTCAGATTGGAATTTAGGATTGCCTTCCCGCAGGGCTTCTCGTTGCGGTACATGATTGCCGAGTCGACCTGAGATTTGGTTAATGTGGTCTTGCGATTTGTCCCGGGGAACGTACATGGCGGAATCCAACGTTCAGGGCTTCGAGAGTAGCCTTCTCGGTCGCGGATGAGGGACTGTTATTTGGTTAGGGGATTTCATTCAGAATGAGGGTATTGGTTCAAACATACATCATATACACCTATTGCCATACATACCATGTCAGCTCTCTTCCAAGGTTGAAGTTCCTACATGCCGATGTGTTTGCGGGGTAACTCACTCCATATCCTATAACTGGGATCTCATGTCCTGACTGTAGCTGATGCTTTGACTGGAGAGTAAGCTTTGCCATATTGTTGATTGAAATATGAAGTATGAAGAAGAAGAATCAATCCAGTCTTGTTTGATAAGAAAGCGATGAGATCATAGTGGGGGGTTGATGCGATATTGCCCGAATAGGAATCGCCCTCTATAAAACGACACCTCACAACTTGATATTACTACTATATGGATCATATTGGGAGATTATAATAGCAATTCAAGTCTAATCCAGCGAATCTCATGTATAGGTCTATGAAGCCTGCACGAGGTTACTCTTCTTCGCAACCAACTGTGACACTGACGCCAAAGTTGCACCTCCAAGGATCTCAAAAACACCCAACTCAGCCTGAAGCTCTTCGGCAAACCAATCGCGCAGCTCTACCGCAACGAGAGAGTCCACCCCATACTGGTGCAAGGGCGTATTCGCATCAACATCCGCCATCGCCATGCTCACGGTCTTAGAAAGCTTTTCAGTGGACAATTCCAAGACAGCCGCATTGGCATCGGCCAAAGTCTCTGCTTGTAGTAGTGATCCTGCTCCTTTGGCGCTGTGTGGTCGACTATCTGATTTTCCACCGAGTTTCTCATTCGTGATCAGGTGTCGGACGAGTGGGTTATCTTGCCATTGTTTCTTGTCGGAAAGTGTACTTGGTGACAAGCCAACGACAGTCTGACAATCCAGAGGTGTTGGAAGACCGATCCTGGGATCACAATACTTGGCTAGCAGGGCATGGAACTGTGCTTCAGTTACCTGTGCCACACCACAGCTGCCACTGTCAGCCGTGACACCAGCGAAATCACACACCCCCAAGTCCAGGGAAGTCGCCTTCTCACTCAATCCAACACGATGACGAGCTAGTGCATCATGGAAAGCATTGCCGGCGGCGTAGTTGGCCTGTCCAGTGGTTCCTAGAATACCAGACAGAGACGATAGCAAGATGAAAAAGTCCATGCCTCGGGGAAGATGTTTGTGGAGGTTCCACGATCCCTGAACCTTGGGGCTAATGGATTCCTGCCAGAATTGGTGGGAAATTTCTTCAAATCGAGCGTCCTAGGGAGGTTAGCCCATCTAGAAGCAAACAAAATGACTTCAATACTCACTCTCGGTACCATGGCTGCCTGGATACATCCTTTGATCCGGGGCATTTGCGATCTAGATTCACGCAAAGCGTTCTTCACCGATTCTCCATCCGAGACATCACAATCTGGGGCCAGGACCATCACACCTTTCAGTTCAAGGCGCTTGACAAGCTCCTTGCCCTTTTCACTTTGTCCCCCGGACCTTGACAGAAGGAGCAAATGGCGAGCTCCTTGGTCTGCCAGCCAGCATGCGATATTTCTTCCCAGGCCCCCGAATGCCCCAGAAACCACGAACGTTGCATTGGGATCCAATGAGAAACTGCGTCTGGTTCTCAACGCCATCTAGAAAATAGGGACATATCAGAACTAGGAAATAAGAAAGTGGAGAAGCAACTTTTACCTTAACCTGATCGTGTCCTCGCATTTCAAGCACCATTTTACCAACATGTTGGCCAGTCTGCATCTTTCCAAATGCCTCTTCCATTTCCCCTACCCCATATACGTTGACAGGCTGGGATGGTCGCAGGTTGCCAGCCTGTATGGAATCAAACACCGATTTGAGAGCAGCAATGCATACCTCGGGTCTTTCAACTGACATGGCAGGTAAATCGATGGTGCTGAAGGTAACATTCTCAAGGAACTGGAACATGGGGAGCCTCTGGTTTGATAGAATGTCCCTTTTACCGATCTCGACAAATCGACCATAGGGTGCAATACACCTCCAAGATTCGAATAGACCTTCCCCTGTCAGTGAGTTGAGAATAACATCAACACCCTTTCCGCCCGTGCGATGCTTGATCATCTTTGAAAACACAATCGTCCGGCTGGAGAAAATGTGGGACGCGGGGATGCCGTAGATATCCATAAGCAGTTGTTTCTTGCTCTCAGAACTAACCGTTGCAAAAATTGTTACACCGGCATTCCTTGCAATCTGGACTGCTGCTTGGCCAACATTGCTGGATGCCGAGTGGATTAACACAGTCTCGCCTGGCTGGATGCGGGCCACGTTGTGCAGTGCAATGTGTGCAGTGGCAAAATCGACTGGCACAGCTGCAGCATTTGCGAAGGATATACCCTCAGGGATCTTGACGAGGGGGCCATTTTCTCGCAGGCGAATCGACGTGGCAAAGCAACCATTTTGTAGGACAGCAACGGAATCACCAACTTGGAATCGCTTACAAGCGTCACCCACTCGAATGATATTTCCAGAGCATTCAGATCCGGTATCGCTCGCTTTCAGCTGGCCTGCCGCAATCAGGTCGTCATGGGAGTTTAGCCCTGCGCATTTTATCTCAATCTCGATCTCATCTGGCTGGAGTGGCTCGTAAGCGGCCTCATCTTCGATGAACTCGAATTCATTCGTTAGGTCCGGAGATACGGCATTCAGTCGCAGTGGAATCTGGCTGTCGAAGCTTTGCATATGGTGTTGATGAGAGGTGGCCATGGCCGATATGCTCTCATTCAATGGTTTGGAGGCAATCAGGCGAGGGATGTTCAAGACTCCATCCTGCTCAATGTACTCCGTATCTGCATTTGCAGTCGATGGCGACAAGAAAAATCTAATCAACCTTGTGATATGATCGCGTTGCTTCATATTCAAGGGGCCACGAGGCTCGAGCGAAAGTAGGTGAAGTTTACGTTCGCTATCTTCCGTCATCAGTACGCGGAATAGTCCATCCACAAGGCGGAACTGCGGCTGAGAGGGAAGTATGCCTCCTCCTTGGTTGATCCACAGCACCTGTGATGTGGAGGAAAGGAGACTCCGAAGTTGTTGGAACAGCTCCGATTGGATTTCCGACAAAATGGGAACGTGAAGCTCGAGAAGGAAGATCCGTAGCAATGGATTTTCAGACTTGTACTCCATTGCCTCTTGAACGGAAGAAGAACGGACAGGGGCGAGCTTGTTAGATTGGCAGTATTTAACAAGGAACTGTGCCAGTTCCTGCTGGTCCGACTCAGCAACGTCGTAGACAATTTCGATTTCCGGGACAGGATAGGCTGCCGGGGGTTCCTCGGCGGCTGTGGAGACTATCAGACCAAACTCATGGGATATGGTTCCATCGAATTCTGGTAGAAGGAGATTCAGGCCAGAGAATCCAGTCTGGAGAAGAAGTTCGTCCCATTGCCTCTCATCGAAGCAAGGTCCCGGTCCCGAATCTGCGACTGAATCTGTGAAATTTAGCATTGTCGACTGGCTTTCATCAGAGACGAAGGACCTACTGAGCCAAAATTTCTCAAGAAGGCCGAAAGTAAAAGTAGACCGGACGCTAGGACCGATCATCTCGTACAGCATGAGCTTACCACCTCTAGATATTATGTGTCAGATTGATTAGAACATTGAGTGTTGGAAATGACACTAACGGCTTTAGAAGCTTTCGGGCATTGGATAGAGCATTTTTGATGTTCGAAGTAGCATGAACGACCTGGATTGGAGTTAGTAGTTGCGATGTTTCTAGGAAGAAATGTGAGCGCACCATGGAAGCAACGACTATATCGTATGTGCCACACTCAAACTCCTGTTTCTCAGGATCCTGCTCAATGTCCAAAAGTTTGAATCGCATTCGCCCGGCCTCCTGATGGAATTGATCTTGGACACTAGCAAAAGAAGATCCTGACTTTTCGGTAAAGTCCCACTGGGCATACTGCAGGTCGCTGGTTTCGGTATTCCCCAACGTGCGCAGCATAACCTCTGTCATAGATCCAATTCCAGCACCGAATCCCAGAATCTTCATTTTGGGGTTGAGATGAGATAGAAGATCAAGGTATTTCCCAGCCTGTCTGAGGCTATGGGATTCGTGAAGCTAGTACTGTCATGAGCGATAGCACTGAAGTATGAATATGAAGACTTACTTGTTCGGAGTAGAATTCTTTCAGCATGTCGCCTTCAAAAAAGGTCGACGGGTCCATTTCACCGGTAAGGAACTCCAACAGGTTTCGAGCAACAGTGACATAGAAATAACCTCTTTTGTTGAGATTCAGCAATCGATTTTCGACATCTTGAAGATCTCCAAGATCGACCAGCCGACGCTTCAACGGCTCAGTGGCAAACTGAAGTAGGCCTTTATCAAGCAGGTGTCGTCGATCCATCATCCAGTCCACGTATTTCCTTAGATGTGGCTGTGATGGCTTGAGCTGCTGCTCGGATAATATTTTCAGTGTTTCAGTGATACGCGCCACGAACATGAAATCCAAATCACCCAAGAAATCTTCTGTGTCTTCTATCAAGTCAGGGTATTCCTTGATACAGAGATCTGTGGTTTCTCTGTTGCTCAGTAGGTTGAGGTCGGGCTTCCATTGGACCTGATAGCAGAGATCTTCGGGGGACGGAGCATTTTCCTCTGTGTTTTCTGAGCTATTGACATCTGTTTCAAGTCCCTCAACAGAGATCAGAGTTTCATGCAATCCCTCGTCAAATGTGAAGATGTCAGAGGAAGGACTAGTAAGTGAAGATCCCACAGTGCGAGTAGCATACGTCCTCAAAATGCCGGATGATGTGTTTTCGAAAGCGCTCGCAACCCACAGATTCCTCACATACTTTGGAACAGTAGTGGGTATATTCTCTGTTTCAGAAGCCACCTCTGTCCAGATGGATGTCTGCAAAATGGCATCGAGAGTTGTCGGATGGATCATCTCGCCTGTTGAAGAAGAGAATCTTTTGACTTGAGCAGTCACGCATGGCTGCAGAGGACTAATTGACAATGTGTCGATGAGCTGGAAGGCTTCTCCATAGTCATAGCCGGAGTTCAAAAAACGGTCGTATAGAGACGGGCCATCAACTAGCAATGTGCATGCTTTGATGGCATTCGAGTAGGCTTCCAATTGTGAGCTCCACAATTCCTCTGTGTGTACTTTGTCCATTTCAGGCTCCTCTTCGGGGGTATACACGATCTGAATAGACCCGGTGCAGTTTTCGATCCATTCTTCGTTCTCACATGTGCAGAGGCGAAACTCAAAGCTGCTAGAGCTTCTGGAGTCCATACCCTTGGCAGGGTGGAGGTAGAAGCTAGTCTCGATTCCGTGTGTTCCAGGGGGAACTATCATCGCGGCATGGAATCTAGCTTCTTGGATGTTAAACCCAGTAATGGTTCTTCCTTGCTCTGCCACCTGCTTGGCCGCCTCGATGGCCATCACCAACATGCCAGCGCCGGGGTATACAATCGTGCCATTGACCTTCTCCGTTGTTAGCTTGTAAATTTTGCACTTCCCAACTGCTCTCCTCTCACCTGATGATCTTTGGTCCAAGGCATCTCAGAAACGCGCACAAAGTTTCTCCACCGCATCTCGAAAGGATTGCAGTTCGGATCAGAAACCCCCAGTAGGTCGTTCCGGCCAAATGGATGTAGCCGGTGATCTTTGCTGATTTTACTCTCATGCCAGTATGAAGTATCATGATTGAAGGGGTACTCAGGTAAATCTGGCAGTGATTTTGGAATATCATGTCCTGTAGAATAGATTCGATTCACCAGGGAAAGATCAATCGGATAGCCGGCAGTGTGCAGATTACCGAAGACGGCGAATACAGTATCGGCCGCTGACATGTTTCGTACCAACAACGAAAAGTATTCAGTTGGTGTGTCGTTTTCAATGTTCTTCAATACATCCTTGCAGGCACCCTGTAAGACTGAATGTGGACCAACCTCGAGTATGTGGTCAATATCTCTTGCCCTGCGGTGACTACCATCTAATCTCTTGTGGGAATTTGGAGCAGATCCCGAGAAAAGTCTAGTCAGTCCATCCGAGAAGCGCACTGGAGAGACCATATTCTTAACCCAATACGCAGCCTGAGAAACCTCTCCTGGATCGATCCAGTCGCCGGTCACAGAGGACACCATCTCCGGGCTATTCTTATGCCCCGTATAACCTACCTCCAATTCTCCCATCGCATCCTGATAGAGAGATGCGACTTCCTTCATTTGAGATGAATGATAGGCCAAATTGACCTTAAGCCTCCGACAAAGGATATTTTCCTTGTCAAGTATGCTTTTGAGTGAGTCAAGGTGGGTCACCTCTCCAGTAACCGTCACGCTCTTGGGGCTATTGATGCAGCCAACAATGAGATTAACAACCTCAAGATCCTTGCTAAGCTTGTCGATGTACGGCTTGATGCCTTGTTCTGATAGGCCCACTGCAAGCATGGAACCTCTCATTTGGCTGGAACTCTCCAGCTTACTGCTCATATAACCTCGATAATAGGATACCTTCCAAGCTGATTGTCTGGAGATTGCACGGGCGCAGTATCTGATAGAGGATGTAAGAATAGTTTCTCAAGAGGTTGGGTTACTTACGCTGCTGCCACCTCGCCGGATGAATGACCTAGTACGGCTTTGGGAGTGATGTTCACAGATCGGAGGAGGTCGACCAAAGCCACCTGAAGGATTGTGCACAGAATTTGACTATACTCGGTCTTATTGATATTTGAAGTGGATTGACTGCGTTCGAGCTCGTCTAGGGTATGTTAGCAGAGGGCCACTCCATGATCGATAGGTATACTTCACATACCGAGGGGTATCCATTCACATCCTAGCGTTTGGAGATACTCGCCGGCATCCTCGATACTTTGAAGGAACACGGGGTAAATGTCGAGAAGCTGGCGCCCCATCGCATACCACTGGGCTCCTTGCTATAAAACTCTCAGTTTCGGTTATTTCAAAAGAAGAACGCACACTTACCCCAGAAAATACCATAGCAAGATTCGATGAACCGCGAGACTGGCAGGATGGCGAAAATCGGTCAACCAATGCCCCCAGGTCATCTGACGGGCGAACAACAGCAAACGACCTCCATGATAGATGATTCCGTCTACACGATAATGTATGAGCGAGATCATTTAGGAACTTTGGGCTCTTCCTGGCCGATTGTGAGATGGTGGGGAAGCGTGACTTCCAGGTTTCCTTAAGTCGAAGAATGCCCTTTTCGTCTGCTGCTGACCAGACGAGGAGTTTGGGTATATCGTTTGTTGTTTCTGTTAGTCCATTGGAGCCGGTTCCATCTGAACTCATTTCCCCCTCTGTGTCCAAATCGCAATCTCTGCATTTGGATGGCTGGAAGGGGGGCACTGTATTATGATTCCCTTTTAAGCCATTCAGTTTCATGAAATTGTAGGCATCATCCAGCACAATGTGGGCGTTTGATCCTCCATAACCAAAGGAGCTAATTGATGCTCGTCGAAGTCCCTCCGAGGGCCAGGGCAGAGCTTTTTGTGGGAACTGTGTCTGTCAGATATAAGAACGCAAGTGTTCAATTGGTTCGACTTACCTTGATATTTAAAAACTCGTCATCAATTCTGGGGTTCAAGCTCTGCAAATTCACACTGTTGGGGGGGATGATTCCTTTCTCTAGTGCTAGAACTGTTTTGATGACTCCAGCAACTCCGCTGGCACCTTCCAGATGCCCGATATTAGACTTCACTGACCCGCTGCATATTTTATTAGCGTGGGTCGAAACCCGGAGCTACCATACTCACATGTATAATGGATTATCTAGAGAGTGATGTGGCCGAAACACGGAGCCAATGGCTGCGGTCTCAATTGGATCTCCAATGGCAGTTCCTGTGTTATGTTAGCCTGGATTGCATGCAATCTTGTGGATATTGTGATGGCCAGACCTGTCCCATGCGCTTCAAAATAGCGCGTCGTTGCCATGTCTAGTCCTGCCTTGCGATAAACCTCTTGTATTAATGTAGCCTGCATCTCGGTACTTGGCAAAGTAATTCCCGGTGTCCTTCCATCCTGGTTAGAGGCAGAAGACCTTATCACGGCTCGGACTGTATCCCCATCCCGCACAGCATCTTCCAAGGGACGAATGACAAGGACGCCAACTCCTTCGCCACGTGCATGTCCATTGCCACGTTCGTCAAAACTATAGCAACGACTGTCTTTAGATAGAAGTCCCAAGTTGTCCATCATCAGTGAAGTCTCCAATGCAAGGATAACGTTACTTCCAATTGCCAGTCCCTAACGGTATCAGAAATGTGATAGGCTTGGTTGAAACGTAGACTTACCATGGTTGAATCACCACTCCATATGGACTGACATGCCATATCGATAGCCATTAGACTGCTTGAGCAAGCCGTGTCGATCGCAGCACTGGGTCCGATGAGGTCAAAGAACCAACTAATGCGGTTCGCCACCATATTCCCCGTCGTTCCTGTGATGCCCCACTTCTGTAGATATTGGGGGTCTTTTGCCTGCAACATCAGGTATTCATGGCCTGATGACCCAGCAAAAACGCATGTCTTTGATCGTGCAATTCCTTCCATAGTAATACCAGCATTCTCTAGCGCTCGATAGGTAGTTTCCAGGATCAGCCTCTGCTGAGGGTCCATGGCCTCTGCCTCTGCGGCAGTAATAGAAAAGAAAGGCGCATCGAACAAGGCAACATCTTCTTTCATGAAGTGACCTCCACGTAGAGATAAGCTATCAAGTCGATTGGCGTCCAGGTTATGGTGGGAGTCGATGTTCAGCCGATCTGGGGGAAACTCCGTTGAGGCGCACCTTCCCTCGACGATCATGTCCCAGAAGGATTCTGAAGATACGGCATCCTGTGGGAATTTGAGTGACAGTCCAACAATTGCCAACGGCGACAATGTTTTGTCAGTTGGCCTTGACATCTTCCCTGTTTGTTACTGTTTGACGCTTGTTCTGTGCTTTGGGGATTCAAAAAGGGAAATGGCACCTGATAACCCCTTTAAGACAGTCTCTATGCCACCATACTGTCTCACATTCTTACCTCGGTATACGTACATAGGTGGGTAGCGGTGAACTGCAATGGAAATCCTCGGGCAAAATATTTGACACTTGGCAGTCAAAAAGCCTGGAAATTCAATTTACAGCCTCCAATAGTTAGCTGATTATGCGGCCTCAGTCCTTGGCGACTTGGCAATATAGGACTCTATAAATATGACGCATTTGGTTAACGGTTATATAAGAGACGTCATATGTAACAACACTCCGATGGTCTTTTGGGTGTTCTTTTTGGATGTCTTTTTGAAGTCTTTTTTAGATGTATATAAAGCCGGTAAAAACTACAAACTGTACAAAGGACTTTTCGACGTATGACCAGGGGAATTAAAAATTATATGGTATCGCCATCATAAAAATACAGTTAACAATTCCATTTCACTGCAGAGTACTACGTAGTGACGAGTTAATATATGTAGGGTAGTGGGGGGCGTGCATATGAATTTACACACGCTGCGTGACCTAAAAAAGATAAACTAGGCATTCCTTGCATCTGAAGCTTACATCCGCGGACTGTTACTGCAGGCAGATCTTCTATCTTATCTACAGAAATAGTAATGGAAAACGAAAGTTGCGGTCAACTTACCTGCTAATATTGTCCCAGATGTGATACCACACAGGTCAAAACAAGGAAACCCAAAAAGGGGGGTTAGAAATAGCCCTAGAGGGTCCAGATATCCTCCACCTTGGAGCCAATCATTCAATCTACGTCAGCCAATATTCAGATAGCAAACGCGCGTCCAAAGGGATACGTTATTTCAGGGTCTTTTCCGGTTTTGGCGTTACATACATATTGGGGTTTGACGGCGTGAGTAGTTGGCAGCCTCGAAGAAATCTCCATTTTTCGCCCCCTTTGGTCTTTCTGCGTTATAGTTCCGTCAACATGCATTTTCTATGGTATGATGTTCCTGAATCTCACATTTAAAGTCCCAGGTAACTGACAGTTCCGACAGTCTCCATGGTAGGGGCACCAATTCGGAGGTAAGATGTCTTGATTTCTCCCTCGCTCGGTCCTCATATAAAAGTTTAATTTGCTGACTATTTTGATTTTAACTCTATAGATCTTCAAGCGGCAAACTGGTACCTTTCTCTACTATGCCTATAAACAAAAGGTCAAACTAACATCGGTTTGAAGCTGCGCTTCGACATGAGCTCGGTGACAGTCACAGCTATGACTTTGTCGACGGAACCTTTCCCTCGGCGCTTAACGAAGGTTTGCTTGTCCTCAAGCCTACTGATTAACCAATTCTGACAAAAGACTAGATTTGAGAGAATTACTACCTCCCGATGATGAAACATTCGCCTATTGCAACCCATTATCACCACAGTCTTGTGCAAAGGCATTTGACGATCTCGAGCGCTACGTGCAAGCCGAAGGCCCGTACGATGGTGTCATGGGGTTTAGCCTTGGTGCCACGTTTGTCATGTCGTGGATGTTCAAGAAGCTGCGGGAACAGAAAGACAACAAACCCGTGCAGCTGCCCTTCAAGGTGGGAATCTTTTTTTCTGCTCCGGGCTTGCTTCAGTACCACGACTTGTTAGCCGAGGAATTATTTGGATCAAAGTTCAATCCAGCCGACGGGCTTCTTGATCTACCGACGGCTCATATTTGGGGATGTCACGACCGAGACAAGGAAAAGGCTGAGGCAGCTAGCCAGGCGTGTAATGAGCTAGTTAGGTCTGTTTTTGTTCACGACAAGGGGCATGAGATTCCCATATCTTCTGATAATGTGATCTCGATGGTCAAGGCTATTAACAGGGCCATTACAAGAGCACAAACCTAGCCTTGATCTAAAGGCTGCATTATGAGCATGTTAGATTACACTCCAGACTATTACATTCCAGCGATAACTACCCATTTATTTGAGTAAAGCCTGTGGAGATCTTACATTCCATTACTTACCCTAGCCAAACGGCGTATTGGCCATTAACATTTAGACATGCACCCAAACGGAGCTTGTAGGAATATTTCCGGTAATGATCTCCTAATCTTTCTTAGGCTACAGTAGTACTTTTATTCCTGGTGAATTTCCCGCGATGTACATCGCACTGCAGCCTGAAGCTGCGAGGCACGAGCTGAAGCCGGAGCAAGGGGAAGTTCACCACGGGCGATAACGGGTTCCAAGACGGCTGAAATGCAAGCATGTTTTAGAAAGTGACGACGCGCGTTTATTTCTAATCATAGTAATGGTATCAAAGGTTGCCACTATGTAAGGGGTAGGTCTCCCACGTACTTCGTACATATCCACTCTACTCTATTCAGATGGTCAATATTTCGCCATAATGGTGTTGATGCGGGCTACTTTTTGACGTTGGATACAGAGATTCAGATGGAGCTTAAGCAAAGGGGAAGGATTGCAGGATTCGAGCGAGGAAGGCAATTGCTGTGAATTTATTAGCAGCATGTATATAATCTTGTCGAGCAAAGATAGTAGATGCGCACCCACTCAGGCGGAGAATGATAATTTGGTAATTTCGCGGTTTGCATCAACAGTCTCCTGATATCTTGATCGCGTTGACAACCAATCTCCGCAATGGTTTAAAGCCCGTGGCCAGCAATGCATGGGCGATCAGGGTTAGTGAGGAAGACCACCCTTGGTATTAGAGATTAGGCTGGATATATCAATACTGCATGCGCATGCACAGCCTTGTCATGTAGTATAACAAATTCTATGTCGTCGATCGCTTGTTACCTAGGCAACAACAGGTTCATGACGACAATCCCATGGGCTCACCGACTTCTTCCTACAGCGGCGCAGCACCAGTTTCTTACCAGATTCGCCGTGTCGATATACACAGGAGGATCTCCCAGCGCTGTGGAGTTCCAAGAAATTCACCGACTGTTCAGTTCTCCATGTGAATTTGTTCTACGATTTTCCAATTCCCGGGTATGTTGCCTTATTTGCTGTGCACATTTATGCGAAATCAATAGTAAATCGACGTGCATATCAGTAGGCAACCCAAAAACAAACTACTCTTCCTAAAGCCCGATGCGTTCGACCCGAAACACTTCCTTTGTACATAACTTTCTTGCGTGTTCCTCGCAGTTTTGTAGTGCAGGGCTTTGCGAAGTCGGAACTTGTTTGGTTGGTCACTGTTACTGTTGGTGGTCGGTTTGATATGAGGATCAAGTATCCAAAAGCTGAATCCAGATGTTACTGGCCACTGAGACTGTGACTTGTGCTCCGAGTGACGGCGTACTGGTGAGAATCACACCACGCGAAGGATGGTGAGCTTCAAATAAACTCTTTTCTCTTTTTTCTCTATTCTAGCCGGTTCTAGATAAGTGCTGTCATTCCAAGTCTTACTGCGGCATTTCCATGTACATGCCCGGTCGCTGAAAAGCTTCATTGGTAGATACAATATAAGTCAAGGTCAAATCCCAACTTCCATTTCATTGCCCTAAACCCCGATTTTGGCTATGAATATCTCGCGAAGCGGAAATGAATTGCTGGATACAACGGTCACTAGCCGTCCCCCGCGCTATTTAGTTTAGCCCTAACTCCGCATCCCCTAGAACATCTCCAACCTCGGTGCGGGATACGTGCAAGTCTATATCGGACAATCCATGCAATTTGTGTGTCTACGGATCTTGTATCTTCTACGGAAGGAAGGACATACTACATACTTCGTGTGCAGTCACAACCCCTCTTCATCTAAGGTAGGGTGTTATGTCCACAAAGGTTAACCAAAGATGCTGACCGTGTGAAGAAGAGAATTAATATAAGCCTAATGTGCTTTAACCCCTAAGAGTGTAAATCTATTAAATCTATCGACAACTCGTATCTTCAACACCAGATTACTCGCCCTTCCCCCTACGTTGCTGCGAGCCAGCAATCTCTATATCTTAATCACTGAGCTATAGAGATTCTCGAAACTTTCTTAAGTGGCTAGTTATGATCTAGAAAAAATTATACTATAAGAAAAGAACAAAAATTTGTTGAGATATCAAATTGTAATATATCGAGGCTAAGCGATTTCCAACCTTAAAAGGTAACCTTGGAAGTTACCTATTTTGGTTAGCGATACCACAGACTCTCGACAAAGTCTGGGAGTCTTATGACGAGGACACAAAAGCCCATGTCACCAACCAGCTCAAGGAATATCTCCTCGAACTTCGGCAGATCAGAAACGGTAGCTACATAGGCTCAGCTAATTCCGGCCCTGTTACCGACCAGATCTTGGAGCGTTATCATGTCAAAGGTTAACAATTGACTACACCGATATATACACCAGTGCTAATATGCATATGTTCAGGACCGTTTGACTCCGAAGAAGCCTTCAATAATGCAATTATCGATGCCTATCAATCCAAGGCACCAAAACGTCAGATCAAGAATTTCTTATCTGGTATGCTGTGCCAAAACAACCATCAGATGTGTTCACCCACGGAGACCTACGCCTCCAGAATATCATGGTCAACGATGGATCTGTCAGCGGGATTCTGGATTGGGAGTTTAGTGGCTGGTATCCCGAATACTGGGAATTTTAAAGGCTCTCTATATCTGGCAGTGGCAAAATGATTGGACGGACTACCTAGTACAGATTCTTCGGCCGTATTATGCTGAATATGCGATTCATTGTTTTTTGACTGAAACATTGTGGTGATCCTCATCTGTCTTCGCTCATACACTCTCCCTCGCACACCAGTTTCATTTCCGTTCATACGTGTAGGCTGTAGGCTGCATATGTAGTTCCTAATAAGACATAGATTTACAGAGAAAACGCGTGGGGTTGAACCTGTCGATCATTTCGGGCACCACCCGAACCTTAAAAAAGGCGGATCGATCATCGACGTTGTGCGAAGTGCATACTGTTCTATAAGATAAAGAACAAGTCTACTATTGTGATCCCGGTTATTGGGTGACATGCCAAACACGCTAATGGTGATAGAGATGCAGGGTGATGCAGGGTGATAGTGACTCGCAAGCATTTTGGCCAGGGCGCGTAATATTCAGCCAAATTCTTTGACAGTACGGAGTAGCAGTAGCCATTCAGACCAAAAATTAAAAACATTTATACTTGCGAGATTGTAAACATTTATACTTGCGAGATTGTTTTGATAAAAGCAAAAAACATGTATTAAATGTCATGTATCACATGAACATTTCTAAAATCCAACAACCGCCTCTCTATGTATACAGATACAAATCTTCAAACCACCAAACTAAACCTTTCTTTCTAGCTCCTTCTGAGCCTCGGCATCGACTTGCTCTTGCAACTTACGGTCCGCCTCACGCTTAAGCTGGTCGGGACGACGAAGAGCAATGTCCTTGGGACGGAAGTCACTGAATAGATGCTTGAGAACGTTCTCAATCAACCAGCAGCCACCGTAGTCGAAGATCATCAGCACGGTCAGAGTCACCTTGAACTCATTGGTGAAGGGAACGAGGCGCAGCTTCTCATTCAGCTCGGGAATAAATTCGGTGGCGCAGGAGAATGCAACACCCGATGCGGCGATGAGACCCCAGTACATGCCCTTGTTCTCGCGGATGGATTCGCGGAAGGGACGACCTTGGTAGTTGATCGAGAAGGTGGAGATTTGCTGGATCAGCTGGAGAAGGTAGATGGCACTGTTCAGGAGGGAAGGCTCAAACTCGCCCTCGAGATCAATATCGGAATCTCTCCTGTCGGTTTTGTTAGTTATGAAGTGGGATGAATCAAAGGGAGGTTCTTATAACGTACGGCTCGTGCTTGTAGACATAGTTGGAGAGGTAGATCAGAGTCGCGATGTGGATGGCGAACTGTCCAAGAACAGATCCAATGATGTAGACGTTGAAAATATTCGGCTGGGGACGCTCCTTAGACAGACCCTCGACAGACTTCACACATTAAAACATTAGCAACACATTTTGTTAACATGGGGAACGAAGTACGACATACCTTGGCGCGGGAAATAGAAAGGAAGCAGACACTCATCAGCATACCGCTGATGGTGACCTGTCCATCACCGAACTTAATACCATCCAGGTAGATGACACTCAGACTGTAGGCACTGATCAAGCAGTTCAAAGCAAGAATCTTGTACATCTGAATAGTCGCAACCAGGGTGCAACGACCTTGACGAAGAATGTTGGGGATAGCAATAACGTTGGCCAACTTGCTGGTGAAGGGAGCAGCGACTGAGGCATCACCCAACTTGATAGTGGGAGGCTCGCTGTCATCCAGCTCCTGTTCCAACATAGAAGATGTAAGCTTGTCTGCAAGGCCAGCTGCGGCAGCCTGGGCCTTCTGCTGCTTCTGCTGCTGGGGGGTCAGGTTCGATTCCTGCAAGGCCTGGGCGCCAGGAGATGTGATAGTCGGGATAGCCTCGGGGGTTCCGCCGGGGGCGGTGATCGCGGCACCCTTGCGTTGCGACTCCCGCTCCATGGCTTTCTCATAGTGTGGGTTGGAAGGACCAGGGGGATACAGGTGAGCGATCTGAACAGGGACTGGAGGGGCGGGCTGGTTGAATCGTTGCATCATGCCGACCTGCTTCTCGTACAGCTCCTTCATCTTGGTGGTCCGATAGTGCTCAGCGATCCTGGTGAGATCATCTTGCGAGCCGTTCAGAAGCGCAACACCGACGTGAGCCTGCTTCAGAGCGCCAACATCGTTGGTACCATCACCACACATCAGGGTAGTGTATCCAGCGTCCTTGAGACCAAGAAGAATGTCTTCCTTTTGCTTGGGAGACACACGAGCATAAACCCAGGTGTGGCGGAGCAGATCGGGGAGGGCCTTCTGGTCCTTGAACTTGGCCAGAGCATATCCGGTGATACAGATGTCCTTAGTCTTCAGGATCTCCGGGTCGAGGGGCTTAGTGGGATCGACGTCGATGTTGAGCTTGTCATCGACGGTACGCCAGACAATCTTGGTTCCAGAGTTGTCATGTTCGGGGGCATCGAGGATGAGAACCTCACGGTCAACAATCTCGACCTTGCGTGCGACGTGGACAGCGGTCAACGGGTTATCACCAGTGATCATGACAACACGGTGGCTGCTCTCATTCAGCATACGGACAGACCTGATGGCATCATCCTTCAGGGGGCACTGCAGGACAAGGAAACCGGCAAAAATCAGCTCAGATTCAACCTCTTCGCGGACGTAGTTGTTCACGCGGCCCTGGGAAAGCTCGGATTCAGATGAAAGGTACTTGTATGCAAGAGCAAGCACACGAGCGCCATTGCGGGTAAAGTGCTTGTAAGTTTCTTCGTAGTTGGGCGGTGTGTTGACTAGCATAGAGTTGATGGTCTCGGGGGCACCCTTGACACCCACAAAAGTGGACTTGACCTTCTTAGAAGTCCTGCGGTCATTGGTGGTAATGGTCGCGATAGTACTCTGGCGTTTCAGCGCCGAGGAGAACTGGAATCTTCTCTTGATTTGAACAGACTCGACATTGCGACCGGAGATAACGGGGGCGTTGCCCTTAGAAGACAGAGTATCGTTCTTGCCCAGAGTCCAGCCAAGCCATTCCAAGGTAGCTTTTTCCATGGGGTCACCGACGACCTCGCCCTCATCCAGCTTCACCAAGGCGTGAGCACTGGCGAGAACAAGAGTGGTGTCGGGTCCAACAGCAGCGGAAGTGGCCAATTCGATGTGAGCGCCATCTGCTTCGATCTTCGAACCAGCCTCACCTAAAGTGAGTCCAGCAATACCATCAACGACAAGGTCCTCTCCGGTTAGGGTACCGGTCTTGTCGAAGCAAGCGATATCAACACGACCAGCGAAGGGGATACGGAAAGGCTCGGTGCAGAAAATGGCATACTTGCTCAAAGCAGCAAGACTAGTGTTGACGGCCAAGCTCAATTCCATAGGCAACTCGGGAGGAACAACACTGGTGATGATGAGGACACAGTCGAGCAGAAGCTTAGAGCGCTTGCGGTCCCGGATCACACCCTCTTGCCACACGTACCACGAAGCGGCAATTGCGAAAATCAAGAGGAATAGGATGAACAACAGCGCTTCAACATTGTTGGCAGAGACACGTTCAGTCGAATAGATCATGGTCCGGACAAGGCTACCCTGGCTGGTTTCGAAACCGGTCTTAACAACCACACCCAAAGCACCATTGTCTGGGGGCATGGTAACGTTGCTGGACAAGTTCTTCAAACTCGAGTCGGCAGTGAGATTAGGGTGAGTAACTTGGAGGACCTTGGTACCTCCATGAACAAACGAGAGCTTATCCAATCCATCCGGTTCAATCAGGTCAGCACCGGGACGGAGCTGGACGGAGTCTTTCAGAAGAGGCGTGCTCTCGCCAGAAAGCATAGCCTCGTTCACAATGACACTGCCTTCAACCAGAAGGATATCGCAGGCAACGCCGCTGTCCTCCTTGGTGCGGTTCACTGACATGAGATCACCGGGAAGAAGCTTATCACTTGTGATCTCCTGCCATTTCCGTTCACGGTATACCCAAACATCGTAAGGCTTGATGCTCATTCCGCGGAACTCGCTCAAGGTCCTCTGGCGCTGCCACACAACAGTGCTCTCGAACATAACGAGCATGAAGAGCGTGAAGAGCGAGTAGTACCAGTATTCATCCAACATCCACAATCCAACACAGAAAATCTGGAAGACGAAGAACGGGGCGACAGCGTGCTCCTGGAAGAGCTCAAGGAAACCGGGAACGGGAATATCGAAGGTGTTATCGCCATAGTGGTGGTAGATGCGGTCAATCTCGGCCTTCGACGTGAAGCCCTCGTTCAGCTGGAAAGTCTCAAGGGCTGGCTTTGGTTCGGCGTCCAGGACGTAAGACAAGGGTGCGAAGGTGCGAGTCTCAGGGTAGAAGAGGAAGCGGCGCTTCTGGAAGAGGAACGAAAGGGTCTTCTTGGGGCCGGTAGTCTCATAAATCAATTTGCAGATCTCAGCAGAGCCAGCGTTAGTGATGGGAACCACTTTGATCAGGCGGGCAGTGTCGATTGACTTGGCTCGAGTAGTGGTGAATAAGGTGTTGATATCAATGTTCCACTTCGTCATTAACCAAAAGAGCGACTGAATTGTGATGATAGACCCCGCGAACACGAAGGTCCATTCCTGTCCCTGAATGTAGGTATCATAACGTTCGGGGGAGAGGTAGAAGGCGAAAAACACAGGCCAGATAATCAGGAAAGGCCAGACGTATGTATGCAATTGCCAAGGGATCGGATTATGCAACGAGGCAGTATGGATCTGAGGGTCGTCCACGAGCTTTGCCCTGTATACTGTTAGCTGCAGCCAAAGGATCGGGGGGCTGTTCTGGTAACGCACATGGTGGCAATCTAGTGACCGCGGTCAGAGTCAAACAACCAGAAAAATTAAAGACTCATACGAAGCCGGAAAGCAATGATAAGATCCAATCGAGGAAATTCCCAGATTCGTAGATGAAGCCACCTTCCACCTTATAATTTTGGTTCCAGAGGATTCGCCGCTCGACACGCTAGCATTATGTCAGCCGGCCCCAACCGCCCTCGACTTATGTAGCACTTTATCGATCCTCTCTTCAACAGCCCAGCCGGGCTAGCTCAATCGGTAGAGCGTAAGACTCTTAATCTTAAGGCTGCGGGTTCGACCCCCGCGTTCGGCTATTCCTAAAAACCAAACCTGAGATTTCTTTTTTTGCTCTTTAATTTTTTGACCATCATGGTAGTAGGTATTGAAGTGATAGGGCTTTTTTTTTAGATATGGGAAATGATGTTTAGGTATAGAGTTTGGACAAACCCTATATATACTTATGCCAAAGACACAATAATGAACATTGAATCAACCCTTAACTAACTAACTAGTATAGCATATAACTAGCGAGATGCTGATGTTGTCTGCTTGAGATCGTTTGTAGCGTGCCGATATATATATCACACAGATGCCTTGGACTCTTCTACCTAGCTTGCTTCATCCACCTTCTTGTCCGCTATCTCCTGAGTCAAACCTTTCACCATCTCCGTCAACATCTTAACCTGCTCCTGCAGCTCCCTGAGTTCATATGTACAACTATCAACCTTGATATCCGCCGTGGTCTCTACCACTTGCTGTTTCCAAGTATCATCAAGATCAAAATTGACCTCCTTAGCCACATGCTCCCATTCCTGAGTACAGTCATCGTCTTCTTCGCCATGGCGGCGATTCCATCGAATCTTGTGCGCCTGACGGGTCTCCACCCAGGCTGCGACGACAAGCAGAGGGGAATAAATCACACCCATTACAAAGTCATTCAGCTTGGCGTAGGCCTCCCGCGAAAGCCACCACTCGAATGGTGCAATCAGGAAAAGAATTTCGACGAGGTTGAATGCTAGTACCCAGAGTAAGTTAGCCACACATGTGCTATTGGAATCGAGAAAATACGTACGCGGGATAAAGACATTCTCATCTGGGGCGCGGACGAACTGCATGGTTTTCTGCGCGAATATAGCCATGTACTCGTCCGTCGCGTTGCCGGAGATATCTTCGTATGCGCTGTTGTACAAGGCGATGAGAATATTCAACAAAACTGATAATTGTTAACATTATCCCAAACAAGCTGAATGCAAACTGACCAGTCATAACAATGAAGTTGAAAACGTAGTAGAGGATGATGCCAAAGGGAAATGCGAAATCCTGGAAAGTGTCGAACTCAGGACTCTGCATGATACTGTTTACCATTCCCTGGAGAATGTTCCGGTGGAGGGGGATATCGGCATCCACTTGGGCCATGCCGACAAAAGCCTGGAAGAAACCAGCCATAACCACAAATAGAAGAGCAAAGAATATCAAGCTCTCCTTCATCATGACTCGAAGAACTACAAACATAGCACCGAAGAAGCGGAACGAGTCAAGATAGAGCATCATGCGCATCCAGAACATAGGACCCGCAAAAGCCAGGAAGTTATAGCTGAGCTCGTTATATAGCCGCCTTTGTTCATCGTGAGTAGATGATGAGTGTGCCAAGGCAATGAAACGCATGATAAGTGACACCGCTAGAATGGCGTAAAGGGTTGAGTTGAAGGCATTCCAGAATTCGAGGTAATTCCATCCAACCTTCCAAAACTTGATCCCCTCGTCGCAGATGAACGCAAGAGTCATACCGTAAAGGATGGCTTCGGCCACATCCACATCACCGCTTGGGTTGACGGTATTGATGACCGCCGTGTAAACCGCGAGGTAAATCAAAGAGAACAGAATTTGACAGACATTCTGATACAAAGGAGTTCGCATCCGATCAGGATGGAAATGAACCCAATATCCGGTGTTAGACTTCTCGCTGTATTCGACAAAGTTAGTTGGGTTGCCCTCTTCCTGGCAGATCCAGCCCCTCCACAGATACTGGATGCATCGCTGGTACGGGGCAGAGCTGATGACTCTCAATGCATGGAGATCTACCGATCGCTCAATCACATTGGCAGGATCGGTCTCTACCCCCTCAGTGAAGATAGAGTATCGCTTGAGTAAAATGTCCCTCAACACGTAATCTTGGTTCTGCTCGGATTCGATACTATCGAAGTTAGTCAGTAAATAGAGCAGAAAACGCGAAGTGTTAAGGGGGGCATTACATGCGCTTGGCGATGACCTCGCAAGCCACAGCCCGAACCTCGTGAAGGTCCGAATCCCAAAGCTCGACGGAGGATTGGATCTTGAACCATCGCAGACAAACCAGAAGACAATAAACAACGCATGCTTTGTATTCGTCTCCCCCAGCCTGCTTGGCAGTTTCAACCACATCGTCCGTGATGATGCGGCTGTTTGGGTCGGTCAAGAGATTCTCCTGCACTTCGCAGGAGACAACCTGCTCAATTTGATATTTCAGCCGAAGAGCAACCTTGGCAATTTCCTTTGAAGAGTGAGAAGCGTCAGACTCATCAGCAGCATAGGCCGGTAGCACTGTGACTTGTTAGCAGTGTTCCACAACGCGGTGTTTGGAAATGACGTACGTCGACGACGTTCCACCTCGACGCGGTGCCGGGTCCTGCCAGGATCGGCGGTAAAAATATTTCTCCAATGTCCCATATCGCGTAGAATGTCGAAAAATAGAGGGGATCAAGAAGGGTGAAAAGAACAGAAAAAGGGAGAGTTCAGCTCGAGAGTTTTCGGCTTGAGGGGGGGCACCAATGATGATCGGCAGTAGATAAGCTTTAGCTCACCTCCATTTAATGGGAATCGGATCTTAAATTCATAGGGGAAATAGATGTATATATATCTATATGTAAGTACATATGGTAGTGTCTACAGGGGGTACGATTTGCATTTAAAAGCATGACTGGCATTGAACGTCTCGGTTGCATCGCAAACATTATGTGCATTAGAACTTGCACCCTGGTGCGGACCCAGCGTCTTTGACAGACGGTGGGCACGAGGATTTCGACCGCAATTGGCATGCAGCGAATACACAGGCGTGGATAAATCATCCCCAGACCCGAAGTTCAGGCGACTGCCCTGGCTAAAGGGCGAGTTCTGACTGCAATCCTGCCCATCAGCACACTGAACCATTGAGCCTTTCTCCGATATGTGCAAGCTTTTTTCTATCCATTTTTGCCCAACTCTCCTCTAGCGGTGATTCCAGCTTTGGATTCCAGCGCTGATGACCGCTGTATGCCCCTCGACTCAGAGTTATAACCCGTAACTTACTCGGGAACACCCTCATCACTTTCGGAGTCCTCATCCCCGCTAACCTGGGTGTTCTCACGCTCGCGCTTCTCCATAAGCTCCTGGAGGATCGCATCGTCGTGCTCAGTGACGGCCTTGGGGGCCATCTTCACGGTGCAGCTACCGCCGTTCGCCTTGATACGCTCTTCGATTTTCACAATGGCCTCCTCAAGCAACTTAACGCCGAGGGTCTTGTCGAGACATTGGCTGGCCAGGACGTAGAGAGGAGGAGCCACCAGTCTGACCTTGATCTGGTTCTCAGGGGTGTTGTCGGCCTCAGCGGTACGGAGGGCATCCTTGACGGCATCGATTCCATCGTAACCGAAGCAGGTAACCTCGATATCGGCACGGACCTTGGTAGGGTGGGGGGTCAGCTTGCTGCTGATGTATTGCTGCAGCTCACTCTTGACGGCATCGCTGGGGAAGGTGATCTCATCCCAGACGTTGGGGTTCCTGGAAACAACTGTCAGAGAAATTCGATGATACCATGAGACAAAAAGCACAAGAACCTACGTAATGGAGATCTTGAAGGCATCGTGCGCGTGGCCGTATTTCTGGTTCAAAGGCCACCCAATGTTCTCGTATAAGGTCTCGAGGGGGGTCTGAGTCGCCTCTGCGACGTGGCGCATGATGGAGTGCACTGCCTTGCTCTTGTTGTAACGTTCCTCGCACTTGATGACATCCTCGGGGGAGACACGTCGCTTCGACAGATCAATGTAACCTTCAAGTTGACAAGTTAGTTTTCGAGTTCTTCCAGGCGAATAGTGTATCCTTGCCTTTCTCCTTGTCAACACGAAGCACGATGACGACCTCGTTGCGCCCAATACGGATGAGCTTTTGGATACTGCGAATACGTCTGCGAGAAAGTTCTGAGAGGAGAATCATGCCATCGATGTTGTCATATTCAAGCAGCTTCACGTATGCGCCCATCTCGGCGATCTAGCTCGTGCACACAAAAATTAGTCCCCGTCGCTTTGGTCTCCCATTTAATGGCTCAGTTGATCCGTACCTGCTTGACATTCACCATGACGAAGCTATCCACCTCCGGATACTTGTCCTCATAGAACCGACAGTTTGTTAAAGACATCTTGGCGGGGTTCTGTTTTTTTTCCTCGGGGAAATTTTAGGTGCGAAAGAGACGGATTTGATGGCACAATCGAGACGGTCGATATGCTGGCCAACGGGATATGAGTGATCGTAAAGTCAGAAATACAGGAGCGCAGAGGGGAGAGGCGACGCGAATGAGGCACAATCTATCTCTTTGTGGCGGACTTCAAAACCCACATTGACCTGATCAGTCACGGGACTGGAAAGCACGTGACTGTAATTTACACCGCCTTCCAACTGGAAGTTCCACTTGTTTGGTCTTGGCTGACACATCAACAATCGATTACGTCAACGGAAATCAACCGGCAAGACGGGCAGTTCTTTGTATACACTTAAATACTCGATGGCATCGATGGCATCTACGAATCAGAGAATCCCCTGAGATCATGCTTACCATGCTCCTTATCTTCATTGCACAGTCATTCTCCGATGATCACCGTTGAATTAGCGATAACGCCTACTTTCCCCGCTTATCAGTCCCTTAGCGCGCCAGGCCCTTGGCCCTTGGCCCTTGCCTGACCGACAAAAACAATTCGGCCTGGGCTTGTCTTCCCAATTCTGAATTGCTTTTAATCTTTTATTATAACCAGCATTTATGGCGGGCTACTTCGTATCTTACCTTTTAACCTAATATCCTTCAGGCGTCTCTTTCCAAAAGATCATGTCTGAGACAAGTTCATTGCTCCCCGGGGAGTCCGACGGACTCGGACGTCGGACTCTACGAGACCGCATTGTCGACGCTTTCCGTTCGTCGCCTCAAACTGGTCTTGGGATTTCGACAAGTTCAAGCCATGGCAATCACACGGCACAGGACAACCAAACCGGCACCGGGGTTACGAGCGATCCAGACGTGAGAACCCGACTTCTGGAGTCATACCTCCAAGCCGATCCTGCGTGCGGCGAAAGGCGCTGTAGCCACGGCACATTCTCACCCCAGGTAGAAGATGTGGGAAGACAGTCATACATGGGAGGGGCAGGCGATGCGTTTGGATATAACGGACATGAGGTGGCAGGCGGAGCGGTCGGTCACCCTAGAGATGTGGTAGACCACCCGGAGTCAGTCCCAGGTTCAGAGACTCCGTCACAGATGAAATCATCTTTCACCCTTCCAATAACCGATACGAATAAACAGTAGGTCGTATCTTATTCATGTATTGCGAGCACTTTCGTAGCCCGCCTCAAGAATGGTAACTGACGAATCAATGGCAGATACATATCCTACTATATTCCTTTTTTCAATTGGATTGGACAATATCATTGGTCGTTCCTGCGTGGTGATCTCATGGCTGCGTTGACCGTGGCATCCATCTACATCCCGATGGCTCTCTCTTTGGCCTCCAACCTTGCCCATGCACCGCCCATCAGCGGCCTCTACTCTTTCGTCATCCATCCCTTGGTCTATGCCATCCTAGGAAGCTGCCCTCTCCTGGTAGTTGGACCAGAGGCCGCGGGTTCCCTACTGACGGGTGCTATTGTCAAAGCAAGTGTCATGCAAGGGAACTCAGGCGAAGACGACCCTACAGAAACCGCTCTTATTGTAGGAGTGGCTACTGCCATGTCCGGCGGCATGATTTTAGTTGCCGGAATAACCCGCCTAGGGTTTTTGGACAACGTGCTCAGTCGACCATTTTTGAGAGGATTCATCACCGCCATCGGCTTTGTGATTTTTGTTGACCAGCTTATCCCAGAATTAGGTCTGGCCGAGTATGCCAAAGAAACCGGCGTCAGTCATGGCACCAGTGTTGAAAAACTTATTTTCATCTTTCGATACGCCCGAGAGTGCCATGGACTAACTGCTATCGTTTCGATCGTTAGCTTTTCTGTCATCATGGTGTTCAGGTTCGTACCGCGCCCCCGGGTTTACATTCGTCATACTGATCATCCGCAGAACTTTGAAAAAGATGCTTGTTCCTCGTATCCCACAAGTGATATACTTCCCAGACCGCTTCCTGGTTGTTGCCCTGTCGGCGGTTTTGGCTTGGCACCTCGACTGGGAAGCTAAAGGGCTCGAAATTCTTGGACCTACAGAGGTTTCCTCTGGAGGATTATTCGCTTTCAATTGGCCTTTCCAGCTTGCGAATATGAAACATGTGCGCACGGCATTGAGCAAAGCCTTTATTATCGCGCTACTTGGCTTCTTTGAGTCATCCGTTGCGGCTAAGGGGCTGGGCGAAGGCAGTTCCGCTGGAATCAAAGGAATGCATATGAGTGCCAATCGCGAGATGGTTGCACTAGGCGTTGCAAATGTCATCGGAGGTTGTTTCTCGGCTCTGCCTGCATTTGGCGGATACGGGCGAAGCAAGCTTAGCTCACAGACGGGAGCACGATCACCTATGACTAGTGTTTTTGTGAGCATTATCACATTTACATGCGTCTTGGTCCTTTTGCCTTATCTCTACTACCTCCCGGTTCGTCCCTACCTAACTTACACTAGACCGATATGGCTTTTTCCATGTGCTGACCATGCCAATCCTCAAATAGAAGGCAGTTCTGTGCTCCATGATCTCTGTGGTAGCCTTCACTCTGGTAGAAGAATGCCCACATGATCTAATCTTCTTCTTCCGCCTGCGAGGCTGGTCAGAGCTCGTCCTCATGCTCCTCATCTTCACAACAACAATCTTCTACTCCCTAGAACTAGGCATGGCGATGGGAATAGGTCTATCAGTGATAATCCTTATCCGACACGCAACGGCCCCCCGAATCCAGATCATGGGCAAGGTCCTCGGCACAGACGCACGTTTTGATAATGCCGAACTCCACCCAGAAAACGTGGAGCTAGTCGAAGGCGCTCTGATCGTCAAGATCCCTGAACCACTCACCTTTGCCAACACAGGCGATCTTAAGAACCGTCTGCGACGTCTGGAACTCTACGGATCCACTCATGCTCATCCTTCTTTGCCGCGCATGCGCGCGCCGGAGCATAATAAGAATATTATTTTCGATGTTCACGGTGTTACGAGTATCGATGGGTCTGGTACCCAGGTTCTCTCTGAGATTGTGCATGCGTACGCGGAGCAACGCGTCAGAGTGTTCTTCTGTCGCTTGCCGAATAGGAGTGTGTTCCGCATGTTTGAGCGGAGTGGTATTGTTGAGACGTGTGGTGGGTTGACTCATTTCGTGCCCAGTGTTGATGAGGCGCTGCGGTTGGCGGAATCTGAGAACCAGACGCAGGAGATATAGTGTCTATCTTGTTAAAATCGGTGACATGTGTTTGGATATGGTGTGGATATCTTGTACGGACATATTGCATTTTTGCCATCTAAAGATAATCAAAATATATGGTGCTACTTGACTTATTGTCATATAGCAAAACTTTGCGAGGAGACAGAGAACATGGTCAATCATTCCTTCCAGTAACGAGCTTTGGTTTTCTTGGGTTCAATGGGGACCGAAGTAAACCCTTATGCTTTACTATCCAACACGATGAGGTCTCCTGAGCGTGCCATCTTGGAATGAAGGCCAGCGTTGCAGCATCTGCAGTACCACAGTGATGAAACACTGGGTCAAGGCATGGCCCCAGCAGCTGTAATTTAGCTGCCCCGGTTTGCACTTCGTTGCATAGTCCTGTATTGGCCACGAGTCCAGTGGATTGAATAGACTCAAGAGCAAAGCTATGAGCTCCGTGGATCGAGACAGGTCATGTTGATGGGTTTGCACTTGCTCGGTCCGAGCTCCGAAGATATTTTAACGTGTCCCAGTTTCACACTAACACAGAAAAACACCAAGATGTTCAGGTAGCCGAATGATCCCCCACAACAGCCTTCTGGATCACCGACCGCAGAAGCGATTCCCCTGCTTCCAAAGCAAGTTCATTCTTCTCGCCTCGAACCCCAGCTTCCTCATTCTCATCCCCAACATCCCTATCAGCAGCCACAACCAGCTTCACACGTCCTTCGCCGCCCAAAACGAAAGCAGCACAGGCAACCTTCGACAGTCGCACATGCTGTTTAGCAGCCTGATTTGAAGACGACCCATCCAGATCTAGCTTCATAGCAAGATGCGTCTCCAGGTACGAAGTAAGATTGGCAATGAAAGGGCTGCGTAGTTTATGCTGGAGACTGCGCGACTTCGGCGCCGACTGTCCAGGCTGATCGCGGAGGAAGCCCGCCAATGAAGCGCGCGCGATGCTGACATTCAGGGATCTCAGCGCTGGTGCAATCGATGATGAAAAGGAGAGCGTGAGCTGTAACTCTTTGATAACGTCTTCGACCATGTCGCTTGTACTTGGCCGTTTAGTGCGCAGTGTATCGATGTACGTCTCTAGACTCGCACAGAGAAAGCTCGACGGCAGTCGTAGGGGTGAGCAGTAAGTGTCGAAATTGGTAGATAAGAAAGTGATGAATGTTTGTCGCAGCGCAGTTGGGAATCTGGTTAGGAGGAGAGGAAGAGATGTGGATCCCGTACGTTGATTTGTGGATGATTTTGCGTCTGCAAGCAAAGCTGCTTTGTAGACGATATTTTCATATTCTAGCGTTACTAGAATTCCAGGAAATGTGGTATTCTGGGATCTGCTTGGCGCTTCGTCGCGCAATGATTGAGGAGAGATTGGCCGCCATAGGCAATCTTTTAGGGCGCCTGTTTTGGAGAGCGCATCTTCGTCTGCTGCCTCAGTGCTTGTCTGAATACCAGCAAGGACATCGCCTGTGAGATGGTCGCGTAGACGCGTTGCGTATGTTTTCAAGGCGACCTGGTTGTCTAGGAGTGTTTCACAGTCCTTTCCATGATGGAGAGGGGAGAGACGGTGGATGGTCCAAGAAGTGTTAAACAATTGCCGTGGGTCTGCTTGTTCCATAGCAGCCAATTGGTTTGTAATAAACTCGGCTAATTCTTATGCTACAATTGAAGCATATCGTCGTCGAGGAAGATTGATACTTGGCGATGTACATACGCGTGCCGATTGCAAACAAAGCAAACATCTATCAATTCCTCAACTCACTTGGACTACAACTGCCAGTACATTTCTTTTGGTTTCAGAAGAGAGAAATAATTAGGATGAAATGGAATGCAAATGCAATTGGCTAAAATGTTCATCTATCCAACGCCAGTATACCCCCAGTATAAGAATCTAGACGCCAGGCGCCTCCAACACTTAAACGCTTAAACTCAACGTATCATGCCTGCCATCCTCTCGTGGGATGGCAATCCGGACATCCAAAAACAATTGGAATACCATTCCAGACCCACACGTGCTCTACATCATGGGGTATCGCTCGCCGGGCTCTCAACTCAGCCGCCGCCGCAGCAAACCAGATATCTTGCACCGAGCTATGCAAGTTCTGCGCAGATGCGCGCGCAAAAACAACCGAGTTCATGTGATCTTTTTCATACTTCGTCGTGTCATTATAGAAGTTGTACATAAAGTCCTTGCGTTGTGTTCGCTGGCTCCCACCGTCCCCGATCTCAGCGGAGAAAAACTCAACGATCCGCACAAACGGCGCCAATGTGAGTAGCGAGCTAATCCACGAGTCGTCAATCTCGGCTTGTCCATCTAAAGACATGGCGTAGCGGATATAAGAAACAAGTAAATGCATGCAATGGTGTGTCGCAACCAACGTCGCTGTGTTGGTGAAGGGAGGGCTTTGGAGGATCCGGGTTTGTAGTTCGCGATACATCCTCTGGCGTATCTCGAGTGGTAATGGCACAGGCAGCTGGCCCGCCTCGTATTTTTGGACGAGCATGTTCGTATGTTCGCGTCGGGCGGACGTATATGATTCGAGGAAATAGAGCGTATAGTACCTGGTTGGAAAGAGGTCAGTTACTTGCTGGAGGAAAGCAATTTCCCGATGACCTTACATGAGTGGTGCAAGGTGGAACCATATGCTAGCTATACCACGTTTAACAAGGGCATTGCGCTCGTTTCCCTTTGCAGGGAATGAGGCCTTCATGACGGCCGGTTCGGTCTGGATGAATCGATCGAGGATCCGATCTGCCAGGTAATAGCAGAGCCTTGAGCAGAGCGTTTGCCTGCGTCTCAGCCCATGCAAGTATTTGAAGGTATAGAGATGGCCGCCCCTGGCGCTTTTGGACGGTGGGAATAGGTCCGATAACAGCACGACATCGTCGCCGGGGTTTCGAGTATAGGTTCGGTCATCATCGATTGGGGATGGAAGAGTACCGTGGCGACGCAAGCGGAGATACTGTCGGACAATCTCATGCTCATTCCTGGTGAGCAGTTGGTAAAAAGCCTTGCAGACGAGTCTCAGCGGATGGAAGTCGGTGATGCCGGAATATGCGAATATGCGGATTTGAATCTCGACTGGGAGGTCCCATGGCGAGGAAAGGGGCAGATCTGCATGGTTATTTCTGATAGAGAAGTGAGCCAGTGAATTTCCGCGTATAATCGCAAAACAACTCACCTCAAAGACGATCCTCGCTGGTCCTTGGCGCCCGCCTTTCTCCTGTTGTGGATCGCGGCCCGGACTTTTTGAACGGAGAGGGCTAATTTGGCAAAGCCAGTCATTCTTCAGCCCTGCAACACATGAATTGACTGGCTCCCAACGAGAGGCGCACTTTGCCGGGGCTCATGGAGATAAAAACAGGTTGATTGAAGGGGGCAATCTTAGCTAGGTTCCATAAATAGCACATGACTAAGCGATCGATCCCCCGAGGTCCACTCGTGCGATCGGAATGTATTGAGAGGTCAAGTATGGAGTACGGATAGCATTGTAGCAGCCAAGCCTAAATTAAATGTTGACTCCAGTGAGACATGTTATCCTTGGCCCTCGTGTTGAATACGACCAAGACCAAAGACTAGACGAAATCTCTAAGAGTAACATCCAATATGATAAAGGAGTATAGTTCCACCTAAATGTAGGCAATGATCTGATATGGCCATGATATGCGAACTAATCAAGTTTTCTATAGACAATGCAAGCGACACATTTACTTTGTCCGCAACAAACCGGTCAGAGATAGACAGACCCCTGTCTATATAGGCCTGGGCAGCAATTACGTCATCCATCAATGGCGTGCCCAAGGCAACTCTGGAGATATAAAGACCTTCCTACATTCATACCTTCGAGTATATTACTCTAACTTACAAAATGGCCAACATCCTCATTCTAGGTGCCACTCGAGGATTGGGTGCCTCTCTGCGGACACTGTACTCCACAAAGCCAGCGACCAATGTGTTTGCAACCTCCCGATCCTCCAACCCAGAGCCAAGCCCAGGAGTCACCTGGCTGACAGGAATTGATATTTCCCAACCAGATGTGGGCCAAAAGCTTGTTGCGCAGCTTCCATCTACAAAGATCTCAACAGTCATCGTCAGCGCCGGATACTTTGGCTTTGAAACATTCGATGCCCCAGACTGGGAGAAGCAGGTTCAAATGTATACAACCTCTGCGATTGGTCCCGTCTTTGTGGTGCACAATCTCGTTAAAGCCGGGTTATTGGACCAGGGTAGTAAGGTGATCCTTATCAGCAGTGAGAGCGGCAGCATCACTTTGCGCCACGAGAAGGAAGGCGGGGGTAACTTTGGCCACCATGCTAGTAAGGCTGCTTTGAATATGGTCGGGAAGCTTTTAAGTCTGGACTTGAAGCCGAAGGGAATTGCAGTCGGTCTGGTACATCCGGGATTTATGCGGACAGAGATGACGAAAAGCGTTGGATTTGATAAGTACTGGGATGCAGGTGGAGGTGAGTGATCAATGCACTACTCTCACAGGCCTTCTGGACTCCGGAACGTGTTGGATCTAACCTGGTATCTTTTTGAAAACAGCCGTGACGCCGGATGAAGCAGCGAAGACGCTTGCGTCTTTCATTGAAGAATTCGATCTTAGCAAAACTGGAGAATTCTGGGCGCCGGGAGGACCAGGGTAAGATATTTGACTGTCTATTATCAGAAACCAGACTAATCTATCCATGACAGAGATATTGGCACCGCAGAGGCTGTTCTTGGGAAGAACCTGCCGACTCCTTTGCAACTTCCGTGGTAGAGAGTGAAAGGATGAACATGAGCTACCAGAGCCACAAGTCTGGCTTTCTTGCTCATATACCAAGTACGCACCAAATCCAGAGTAGCCGTTTTCAATATAATTATGGCTGCGCATGCGGTCTCGCACACATGAACACTAAATCCCTCCCCATATCCTTTCGCTCTTCACGCCCAACGACCTTCACACCAAACATCTTTGCGTAGAAAGCCTGCATGCGCTCATCATCCGTGAGCAACATAATGCGACGTAGATACGGCATGTTCTCCTTGGAAAGGGTCTCGGCAATACAACCCACAAGCCATTTCCCAAGTCCACTGCCTTGGTACTCGGGAAGAACATAGATATCCGACAGATAGGCAAATGAACAACCATCTGTGACCGCACGAGCAAGTCCAATCTGCTCAGTGTTCTCCGAAGACGGAGTGGTAGAATCATTTACAGATTCCGCGGGTTGCGTCCACCTGTACACACCGAAACTCAAGGCGCCGTGAAGCATCTGCCACAGCACCTCCTCTGGGAAGGGCTTTTGGACCCAGTAAATAAAGTCTCTCTCGTATGCGGCATTGACTGCTTTCACAGAGAGTAGGCTTGGTTCGGTTGAGATAAAGAACTCGGGGCTAGTGTCTCGTGTCCATGTTTTAGGTGGATGTCGACTTGTTGGTGGGGTAGAGGACATGGCGGATGTGAAGAAGGATAGGTGTTGGGGTGCTGAGTTGTGTTCCCAAAAAATATGCAGTTGGGCTTTAAGAAATGGATGATATCTTGGGTCGATCTTGTTGTATAGTGATAGTTGAAGAAATTGTAGTCTGATTATCAAATTTGTCATGCGCTAAATTTGCACTAGGAATCATGACACATCAGTCTTATAAAACGAACATGCGGCGACCTTTCAACAATTTAAAACCTGAAAATAACAAACTGCAAGGATTAGAGCCTCCACAAAAACAAAAAATCGATATTAAAATTACATGGCTTCGGGCCGAGAAGCCATTATTATACCATGCCCCCGAAAGAGTGAACCGAACCAGAATCCATCCAAGAACCCCTCCCCTAGCCATTCTTGCCATATTGCTCATAACTAACCGAGACCTCATCCGTTCTTTCAATACCAGCAGCACCCCGAAGAATATTCTCATTGCTAGCGTTCTCAGGGTTATTATTCATGACGGCGGGGTTGTGAGTAGTACCCCGCTCGTCAACTGTAGATTCAAGGCCGGATTTCGAAAAACGGCTCCTGTCTCGACCACTACCATACAATGGCAATCTGTAGGAGGTATCACCCGTCGAGGAGCTGCTCGTGCCATCCGGTCCGTATTTGATGTGGATGTAGAGGGGACGGAGAACGGGGATGGTCGAACCCATGATCGTGGCGCAGCTCTCGGTGGCGGACCAAATGAGCATTGGGACCGTATCATCTAAAGTCGGGTTAGTTAAACCATCACAAAAAGCATATTCAGAGAACTTACATATGTACTCCGATGCATTTAATCCTCCCAGGGCTTTGGTGCGGATGATGCCACATATTCCGGCACTAGGGTACCTCGTCAGATTCATATTCAAGAGAGTGAAGTATTCCTAGACTCACAATACTCCAAGACTGAGACCACAGGCAACGGTGATCTTTTCCTTCTGTTTCATGTTGAGATCCCAGACAATGAACCAGGGAAGAATCGCAAAGGAGAAGTCCGCGGCGACAAACCATGCTGCAAAACCTCAGGATTAGCATCGTATACAAACGGGGGCAATCAGGGCAACTTAGCACTCACATCCAACAGTGTAACCAACCTTGGAAAAGTCGAGCCAACAATGGCCTGGCGTAGTTGGGTTCCAAGATTTCTGAACTGGAATACACTGCACTATTACAGTAATGCTGGCGAAAAGCGTAATGAAAGCAGTGATTGCAAGACAAGCCCAGATGATCACCCTCTGGACTCTACTCCGCACAATTCGAAGAAGAAATACGCCCACGGCGGCTTTGCCAACGCCAATGACCATTATTCCAGCTACCTGGCTGAATAACTCATACTTGACAGCTGTAAAATAGATGACTGGATCACCGACATCAGCGTATAGTTGCCCGAGGCCGTAAACGGTTGCTTCTGTGACAAAGGCAGTGTAAAGGATATGAAGCACCTGTAGTACGTTAGAAAGTGCATGACAACGGTGGGTATTGCGGTTTGTTGTTCTCACCAGCGCAATCAAAGCTAGATAATCATCCAAACCAACGGAGTTGAGGATGTGCTTTCGCGTATAAAGCCGTAGCCCGACGAAGACCGCAAATACAACTGCCTCCACCCATAGAACTGCATTGGTCATGGGCCCTAAGCCTCCGTAAACACCCATATTGAAGATAATGGGGGGTTCAAGATAAGGTAGAAGGATGAGTGATAGAGACAACGCTACTCCAGACAACAAGATCAGTGTGGAATGTTTATCTTATGTGCTATATATTGAGATACATCAATTTCTGTCAACTGGGAGCAAAGGTACGCCACTCCTTTGGCATTGTCCCCTGTTCAATCTTGTCTCCTACCAATGATCCGCCCCAATAGTACACCATTGAGTTTTGAGCGCTGTCAAGTTCCAAAGAACCCATACTACCTAGGGTGGTATTGATATTGACCCTATAAACTCTACAACATGTACTAGGGCGTAAAATGCCATGATGAAGACGACGATCTTGTGAGCTACCTATGTAACGAGGAGCCTTTTGGGTTGTGGGTCATGAAGTATGAAATCGCATTGAGAAACGGGCCCCGGGGGAAAATCAAGCCACCCGTGCCGCCTCATGTTACTTTGTATCCCTGATTTGATCTTGATCTTTAAACCATGATCCTCTCGCGCAAGGGGAACAATATGATATATACGGAGTACATGTAATGGATTCAATCCAGGGTCTTGAGCTATAACATTTGGTGGAGACCCGTTAGTCACGCCAAGCCTTCCCATTCCAAGTTGTTGACTTTCTCTTTGATTCCCCCTCGACCCCCACCATAATTACCGACATACTCCCACTGGAATTTGTTGATCTACAACATAAATCGCTGCCCTACTGCAATGTAATAAAGTTTAGTTCTATATACTTCTATGTGTCGCTCCTAGCAGGCAACTTTTGAACCTCTGATCTACACCAGCCTTGCCACATCTAGCAACGATGGACATGAACAAGAGGGGCAACTTGGGATTTCTCTGTCACAATTTCGAAACTCATGTCCGATCGGGCTATATGTTGTATGGCGAAACCGGACCCGTAAGCTAGAATATGATATCCTCGTCCCCTACCATCTCCTTGACTGGACCACACGCAAACTGTGGCGAAAATTATACCATAGACAACCCAATCACGAAGGCTGATACCGAATGAGGGCATAGGGGGTATGAGAAGTAAAGATTGAAGAACACTTCTAGCAGGTTGTCATTTGGCTATTCCCTGTTTAAAAGGCCTGGAATTTAGAGTCGAAGAGACAGATCATTCGATGCTTTATACTATGAAATTTCCAAGCTGGCCAATGAATCAATTGGGTGTCTTGGTTGGGTTTGCTGAACATCATCTACTCCTTACCAAAATCGAAATGCGACGGATTTCTCCGAGAGATCATCAGCAATATATTGATTCTACGAGATGTGTCCAGTGGCCAAACAAAATTGGCCACACAAAAGTCCCATTTAAGGTTTTAATCGATCCGCGCTCGAACGCAACCCTTCGATTGGAAGCAGTGACGGCCATTTCCCCGGCTATGTACTCCGTATATCCCTTGCAGTGGGGCGGCTTATAGCGATCCTTCCTAAATGTGGCTAAATCAGTGGGTATCGCCCTGACAATGTAAGCTGTCACAAATCCAATCAAGCGGGGATTTAGACTGAGCATTGTACTGGTAAATCCAAGTCTTGAAAATATAGTTAGCTTTGCGCATCTGCCCTAACCAGGTAATTCCGATGAGAATTGACCTTGGCTAAGGAAATCCCCTAGAGGTCATGTCGCGGCATTTAGTGTATTTCCAGAGGCTCGGGTCACACATATAATAGAGCAAGAACCGTCAGTCAATTGATTTTCTTATTATCCTAGAAGCCTACTGCCAATTTTTCCGATTCTTCAAGTCTAGGCCAAAATTGGAAGTGCAACATGCCATCTCAAACAGAAGTTATTGCAGCTACAGATGCAGCCAAGCCCAAATGGTTTAGCCACAATGGCGCAGAGAACGTCCAAGCTCATGCAGGAGATCGACTGCCATTTGAAACCGACAGAATCATTGGCTCGCTTGACACTGTTGAGCCTGGGGTGTTTGGCGGGAACGAAGTCGAACGTCTAAAGGTACGCGCTGCAGCACGTCGTCTACTGGCCAGAGTAGAAACACCATATGAGCGCGCCTGGGGCTTCTGCTTCGAACAGCCTGTCGTCTTTGCCGCTCTACAGACATGCATCGACTTGGGTCTTTGGAAGTCCTGGACAAGTGTTGGGGGTGAGAAGTCTATCGACGAACTGGTCGCATTTACCACTCCCACTGTTGAGCCAAACCTGCTGCGTAAGCCTTCTCTTCATAATCTTCATATTTAACTCAGCAAGGCTCATAAAAATATGCAGGTCGATTGTTCCGCTTATTGGCTGCTTTCAACGTGGTTGAGGAGACAGGGGAAGACAAATTCAAACCGACCCCGTTCTCGAATGCTATCGGCGACGAGAGCACCAAGGTCCGCCCCTCAATTCAAGCAGCGTAAGAATACATGTATCCTCTGATGTTGATCCAGTGCCATGCTAAAAAATTTCCGTTTCAGAACAAATCAATACCTTGCTGCGGGCCACAACCTGCCAGCTTATCTAGCAAAGATATCCTACAAAGAGCCCACGGATATCAATACGAATAACCATTCAGACAGTGACCCCGATGGTCTCAACTTCTTTGGGCGATTGCAGAAAACCCCCGCTTGTTTTGAAGCTTTCACTGGTCACATGGAGGCCTGGACGGCATGGAAGACTCCGTGGACCAAGGTCTACGACACGACAAAGCTGCTGGAGGGTGCCAAGCTGGACGATGGCTCTCCATTTGTGGTTGATGTCGGTGGAAACACTGGAATTGATATTTCTCACGTTCTTGCAAAACACCCAGACCTTCCTGCTGGATCGCTAGTGCTGCAGGATCTTCCCGAAGTGATTGCCAATGCGCGAGTTGATAAGAAGATTACTGCTATGGTTCATGATTTCTTCTTACCTCAGCCGGTGAAAGGTAAGAACAACCCCAGGACAGATAATTGGTGAATATTTACTAATATCCAAGCCACAGGGAGTCGTGCATACTTTATGCACGCAGTTCTTCACGATTGGCCAGATGACAAGGCTAACCAATTGCTTGTGAACACCAAAGATGCTATGGTCAAGGGATACTCCAAGCTATTTATTTATGATATTGTTCTTCCACCAACGGGTACGAGTATCAGTCAGGCTACCATGGATGTGGAGATGATGTCGCTGTTGTCAGCTGCCGAGCGAACACAAGGCACATGGACGAAACTGTTGACCGATGCTGGGTTTAAGATTGTCAACTTTTGGCCTGATCCTCAGCAGTATGAGATGGTTATTGAGGCTGAGATTGCCTAGACTTGTTGGGTTCGGTAGATTATTCTTTACGAAATTTCTTTCGGCCCTACTCGAAAATTCATCCAGTTGGCACCGTTTATGTTCGCCCCGTACGTACACTGTCTAGCAAAGTAATTACTCGACTTGGTGGGTGGGCCCTAGGAATGATCGATTAAAAAGAGTAGGAAAACAGTAGTAAACAGGATGGTGAAGGTTGATAGATGCCACCGTAGTACCGACATTATCAGTACATTGTTTTGACTTACCTTCTTTTATTTAATTAGAGACATGCAAATACATCCAATCACGAAAAGGAATATAAATTGAACTTCTAGAACTTCAGAGACCATGTTGAATGCCTTGGCGTGTACAAGACAGGCATCTCTTTGGAATATTCCCCAAGAACTCTAGTCGGCCGAGATATCAAATGGCGACATCCCAATTTCAAACAAGCGATACCCCAACATCTACTCCAACCAATACACTCCGCAATGGCGTGGCGAGTGGAGAGGATGGTGTTCACGATAACCCCCTCGGCACGTCATCACGGACCGCGATGGTGTTAGCGACATCAAATCAGTCCCCAGAACATCACAATATAGCCGCATACCCGACTCCAACCGTCCAAATGAAGCAACTTATCAGATCCGACACACAGGATTGCAATTCGCATTAGGTGGCGTGTAAAACGTTTCACATGACGTGCAGGCGCGCGGGGGTGCAAGTTCATCTACAAGAATGGCGGGATATCCAGCTCGGTGCGACAGCGGTTACATGTTTATGCTGTGATTGTTTGGACGACTTTTGACACGAGAAACGAGAAAATAAAAATCCATCATGACTCTTGTGCAATCCCCCGAGGGCGCTCTTCCCTTCTCGAATATCGGACCTACCTCGGAATCGATTAAGGGTCCTTCTGACCTAAATGGACCCACCACTGTAACGGTCGATAGCGATGTCAGCGGATTGTCAGAGAAGATTGAGAATGTTCGATTTGAACTAGAGGAACACCCGGTTGATGTGGTGCGACCCATCAAGGTTGGTATTATCGGTGCGGGTCTTGCAGGGATCACCGCGGGCGTGTTGCTCCCTGCGAAACTGCCGGGACTTGATCTTCGAATCTATGATAAGAATGCCGATGTGGTATGTTATTGTCAATTGATGGTTTCCATGTTGTGTCCAAAGCTAACCATATTCTTAGGGAGGCACATGGTACATTCCCCATTCCGCGCTCTTGTCTTCATTGCTGCGGGTTGCTAATTCGTATCAAACAGGTTCGAGAATACATATCCCGGTGTTCGCTGCGATATCCCTGCACATGTATACCAATCCAGCATCTCACCAAATACCCAATGGACGGAAGAATTCGCCCAGGGAGAGGAGATCAAACAATATTGGCAGGGTGTTGCACGGAAGCACAATGTGTACCAGTACCTTCGCGCAGGACAAAGAGTACAGAAAGCCGAGTGGCAACCCGAGAAAGGAAAGTGGAATGTCACTGTTGAGCATGTGGATGGCTCGAAGGTAAGAAATGGTTGTTGATCCTTGAAGTTCTATGCTCACATCAATACAACAGATCTATGAGGAAGAGCTGGACGTGGTAATCAACGCCATCGGTCACTTCAATGCCTGGAAGCTACCCGATTATGAAGGAATCAACAATTACAAGGGACAACTGTTCCACTCCTCTAACTGGGATCCTAGCATCGATCTGAAAGGCAAGCGAATTGCTCTTATCGGAAATGGTGCTTCCGGCTTGCAGGTCCTACCATCCATTCAACCATTTGCTAGCCACGTTGATCACTACGCTCGGAATCCAACTTGGATTGCAGACTCATTCAGTAGCGGAAACGCGGGAATCCGTCGATTGGAGGCAAACTTGTTCTCCGAGACACAGCTAGAATCATGGAAAGATCCCAAGGCGTATCTGGAATACCGAAAAGATGTCGAAAAGGGATATTTCCAGCGCTTCGGAGCAATCTTTAAAGACACGCCCGAAAATGAAGAACTGCGTGAGAAATGGACCGCCCTGATGCTGCAGCGTATTGCAGACAAGCCCGAATTGGCCGACAAGATCATCCCAGACTTCCCCCCGGCGTGTCGTCGCCCAACACCAGGACCCGGCTATCTAGAGGCTCTATCCAAAGAGAACGTCGACTACATCCAGACGCGCATCAAGCGATTTACCGAGAAAGGCATTGTGACCGAAGACGGGGTGGAGCGAGAAGTCGACATCACAATCTGCGCAACAGGAGCGAACGTCGACCACGCCCCGCCGTTCTCCATCATCGCCGACGGAGTCGACCTAAAGAAAGACTGGAAACAAGACGGCAAATTCGGATTCCCGTACTCATACCTCGGCTTCGCAACACCCGGATTCCCAAACCTCCTCTGGATTGGCGGCCCATACGCCTCGGGACATAGCGGGACAGTTCCAAACAATGTCGAGAACCAAGTGACATACATCGCGAAAGTGCTGCGCAAGATCCGCACGCAGGGGATCAAGTCGATCGTCCCGTCCAGGCAAGCGGCCGATGACTTTGTCGAGTACTGCGACCAGTTCTACCCGCGCACTGTGTGGTCGGCGAACTGTAGCTCGTGGTATAACGGTGGCAAGCCCGGGTCTCGGATTCATGGTCTCTTCCCCGGTAGTGCGTCGCATTCGAATTATATTCGTCGAGACCCGCGTTGGGAGGATTGGGAGTATACCTATATTAATCCAAGTGGGAATCGGTTTGCTTACTTTGGTAATGGGTGGACTACGAAAGAGTTGACTCCTGATTCGGAATTGACGCCTCATTTGAGGCTGCCGGAGGAGATTAATTTGAAGACCCATATGGAGGGATGGTGGGATGTTTGAGGGGGTTTCGAAGATAGACTGGATCATTACAATGCAAGATTGTATTTCCTGTTTGGAAATGCCTATATAGATGAATTATGTAGCGTTGGGCAATACTATTTTTTATTCCATATAAGGCCATGAGTTTTGATCTAGTCGATTGTTGGTTCTCTTCTGCTCGACTTCATGTATGTGGCGCGAATATTTGTCCCATGCAGTACCTCATAATGCGCTCTCTTTCCTCACATCATTATCCATGGCTTGACCCTTCCAAAACCTCTATCTTTAAACCTGCATGACGAAAATGGCCCTGAGCACTTTCTTCCCTTGCGCCGACCATATTGACACACCATCCGAGGAAAACATCGAAACCTTGATCGGTATGATGCGAATCAAATGATTCGAGTGCGTGAAGCGAAAGAGCGCGCGACTGAACTTAAGCGCATTGAAAAACAGCGTTCTCGACACCAGGGTAGAGAGGGCACTCCGACGCCTACGCTTGGTCCAATCGGGTTAAATTGAATTCACTTGCAGATATTATCTGGTAATATTTTTAGGGTTTTTTGTGTAATTATTGGGGTCGTGGTTGCTGAGAAAATTCAAAAAATATTTGCTGCGTTGAACAGAAATTCAATTACATGGTGAATTCAATCAGATGGTGGCGACCTCATACCCCTTGCGGATATGGGGTTGCAACGGACTGGGTACCATGAGAAAGTCTATCATCTATCAGGTAAATAGCTCCAGACAGAGCCAACGCCCAAATTGAAGAGAAAATAGGCAGACCGTCACTGCTAACGTTCAGATCATTGTGTCCACTATAAGAAATTCATTAGGAACTACTTAAGCAGCTTCCGCTAGTAGGACTACCTCCTTAATACCGAATATACTCCGGATGCCCTGAAGCGCCGAAGAGAGGAAAAGGTGGAGGCAAAGAAGAGGTCGTGATAATCAGTATTAGCCTAGAAAGGCAAGAGATAGTGAAGACTCTAAGGAAATTCGTAGCCACTATAGGCATCGATAGCCTAGAATAAGCGTAATATAATCTAGATATATATAGTAAGAATATATAGGTTACCGGTAAAAGTATATTAGAGGATCGGGTAGCTAACAGTCCCGAAGCCGAGAATTATCACTTTAATAGGAGAAGTATATTCGGCGGCTAGACTAAATAGTACGGAATACTAATAGTAAATTTTACAAATAGCCTTATAGAGTAGACCCTAATAAAGAGCTCGGTATAAATAATAGTACTAAGTATCCTCTATTACGAAAAATATTACAATCTAATATATTATAATCTAAAGAGACGGAAAAGGAATCGATATTAATAAACCGTAGAACTAGGCTATTAGGTAGAAAAGCCTATAAAAGCTATTACTACTCTATCGGGCCTGAGAGGCAAACGTTAGGTAGAATACCACTCCGTCGAGGGTAAGAATATACTAGATTTAAGGAAGTTCGACGGTAAAGTAGCTTAGAAGCATAAACTTAGCGTAATCCTATTACTCGCGTAATAAAGGTACTTTGCTCTAGTTAAAGCAGAATATTAGTTTCGATAGCGGCTAGAATTAGGTTGATTTCGGCTAGTACTAGGTATTAGGCTTACCACTTACACTTTAAATCTTATATCGCTTGAAGAAACCTAAGCTATTGATAAAGATCTACGGAAGAGAGAGGCCGAAGTAGAACAACTCGTGGATAACGAAGGACATGATGCCGGTGGCCAGGACATCATTCTGCATCCACGCATACCATGCGACCCACAATCTCTCTGCCACGCTCAATTGGGTATTGGATTTGGTGATATCCTGATATTGGCCCCAATAGGTGCCGGGGGGCAGCACGGTAGAATTCCTAGGAGAAAAAGGGTCAGTGTCAGTGAAGAAGAAGGTTATGCAGGAATGAATGTATTATTGATGAACTCTGGAGAGGAGAGAAGGAGAGAGAGAA